>JAYXIM010047149.1:0-51268 GCA_037575425.1 Anastrepha fraterculus | reverse complement strand
TATCCAAAAATATTTTTAGAAGGTGTTGCCATATAGTTTTAGCTTAGCGACGAGCGATCTAAAAAAGTATGTATTTTCTTCGAAAAAGCTACTCTTAAACATTACCACCTCTTGCACAAATGCAAGGTCTATTGATTGTATTGTTTCAGTTTAAAATTTATTTTACATCGGTGTTACCAGACTATTTATATCAATTATATAATTAGTATTATTATAATTTGTTAAAAAATGCACCAATATTAGCACACGATACCCATTTAAAAAAATTCAAAAGGAATTTGTGTTTTTTGATAGCGTTGCCACCTGAATTTTATTGCAAGAATAGCAACTTATCACAAATTAGATTATGCACAATTGGATATATGCATCAAATGCTAGATTTTTATACATATAAGCTTAAATAAAAAAAATATTCCGACATGATTTTAATAGAAAACTTTATTTGAATACTTGAATATTGATATAAAATTAAAAAATTTAAGAAATGCCTAAGAAGAAAATTAAAAAACTATTGCCGCATGTTTGAGATTGCAAAAATAGCAAGTTTATGTCAGTTGAAATATGCCTAAACATTAAAAAAATTATTTAGCTGGTGATGCCACCTATTTTTTTTTGAAAATTCAAAAAACCAGTATAAAAATATATTTTATTTGTAAAACGTAAAATAAATTATAAAGAACGTAGCATACATAGATATATCAATATAAAGATAAAAATAGCTGTAATTCCAGAATATTTTAAAAAGGCGTTTCCTTCTAATATTCAGGAAAAATTTAAACTATTAACAAAATTTAATTAAATGGATATAAGGATCAAACAAGATATGTTGAAAAGCATGAACAAAACTTTAATTAAAATTATTTTTGTATGGCGTTGCCACCTAAAGAATATTACATATTAAGTATTAAAACAAAGTATCAATAAGAATTCAGTATTAAAATGTTGGTATCACTCAAGTTTTGATAAGCAACATTTTAATTAAAAATAATTTTTTGACAGACGTTGCCGCTTATTTTTTAATTCAAAAACTATTACAATTTCCTTATATCTGGGCTGTACTTACCTATATTAAAATGAGAAAAGTCAACTGAAAACATAAAATGCTAGCCACTCCCTTTCAACAATTCATCCTTCCGCGCAAACAAATATAAATAATTCAATAATTTGTGCCAATCGCCCATGGGAAGCTACGCTGGCAAAGCAACTCCAAGTGAAGAGTGCACGGCTGTTTGATTGGCCTTGAGTGGAATCTGGCTTAGCACTTGGCACTGACCAGTGAGCGGAGGGGAGCGAAGTGGCAAGGCAAGCTGTGGCACAAATGCGAGTGATTCGCGTGCTCGATTCGTTATTTCATTTAAATAAGCAATTTTGTTATTTATTTTGTTCATTTCCTGTGAGGTAATAAGTGCTTTTTCCTGCTCAAACACTCGCTCCAATGCTGAGTGTGTATGCGCGTACGTGTGTATGTGTGAGTGCTGCTGATGGCGAAAACTTTCCGGCTATTTGCTGCAAATTTGCTGCTCCTGCTGTTTTCAGCTTTTATTGGTGTTGTTTTTGCTGCTATGCAATCCCGACATTGTTAGCTCGTAGCTTTTATTTTGCTTTTGTTGTTGGTGTGCCTGTTTGCTGCTGCTGATTCATTGGCATTCGCCTTAATTGTTGTGGTAAAATATTTCATTTTGTTTGCTTGTTTGCATTATTTCATTTCCCATGGCATATGTGTGGAAGTGAATTTGCATGCGCGGTGTGTATGTAATTGTGTATGTACGTACAGGTTGTTCCATCTAGAGTTTGAAATTTTTTTATTGGTTTTTGTTTTGGTATTGGAAAGTGTAAGCCTTGCCATTAAACATGGAACACAATTTCGATCAAAAAAGTTCCACGGCTGACTTTATAGCGTCGTTTTTTATCTTTTTTATATTTGGCCATCCAATTTTAAATACTATTTAAAGTTAATAATAGCCGAGCTCAAGAAATTAAAATAAAACATAAAATTTTATATTAACTTATTTTTTTTTAAGGCTATCGATATTTCGTCTTCAATTTGAAGTCATCTTCAAAATCCTACGGGTATGCCTGGTCGATCGTTCAGTAAACTCAAGTATTTGATAGTTTTTCGCAAGGCTCGGCACTTAGCTCATCAATGACAACCTTGATTTCATGCTACAACATTTGACTCACCTCTGTATGGTTGGCTTAACATTTATCCTTTACGTTGCATCACAGAGAATAGTCAAATGTTGCCAAATCGCAGCTTCTAAACCCTCCCGATATTAACGAACGAGGAGCCCATTCTTAGGCAAATCAAACGCAGAAAGTGGCGATGGATAGATCACACACTGAGATAACCACCAGATAACATCATGAAGATGGCTCTGGACTAGATCCCGCAAGAGAACAAAGGTCGCGGTCAACCAAAAAACACTTGGAGAAGGTCGATGCTGCGCGAACTAACAGATGTCGACATCTCATGGGACGGTGCAAAAACAACATCACAGAACCGTATACAATGGAAGAGTCTTGTCGCGGCCCTATGCTCCCGAGAGGAGTGAACAAGAAGAAAAAAAAACCCCAATTAGTAGTAGCCTTTCTGCTGACTACTGAAATTTAGAAGCGAGTGCGAAAAATTTCGAATGTACGATTAACTGTGTGGCACGTTGGTTGGTTGGTTGGTTTCTGTGGTGATTCTTCCAGAATCCAACTAGAGCTTCCGCACCATTTTGTTGCCACATCCTCGTTAAAAACCTGTTTACCAGTTATTTATGGCATGACTATATCCAGTCTGTGCGGTTTAAGAACCTTATTAGATTGTCTTCTAAGTCAGACAGTTGTTCGAGATTCTCGTACAGCAGTCGGCCCAGGGTTTACATTCTGTCCCTCCATAGGGCAGGGCATTCACAGAGGAAATGGAAGATTGTCTCCTTTTTCTCCGGTTGTTTACAACTGTGCCGGTATGTATTGTGAGGGATGCCCATTTTGGCTGCTTGTTCTCCCACAGACCAAAAGCCAGTTATGACTGCCGTTAGTCTCCAGGCGTCATGTCCTTTCATTTTTATCAATGTTGACGATTGCTTAAGGTTGTAGGTGGGCCATAACGTCCTGCTAATTTTGCATTTCGTCTGGTCTCTCCATCCACAATCTGCGATTCGGAGGTATTTTAGGGAAATTGCACTCTTGACTGCACCTAATGATGTAAATACCGATTCTGCAAAAGCGTTATTCATGACAGATCCGCTTTTTGCCAGTTTCTCTGCTTTTTCGTTACCTTCAATAATCCGATGTTCCGGCACCCAGATTAAGGTAACTTTATGGTTTACACTCAAGGTGGTGAGGCTATTCTGTGGGCACGTAGTGCTATTTATTTATTTTGTTTTTTGTATTTTTGTGGAGGAGGTAGGGTTCAAAATGCCCTCACACTTGCAGCGACCGTCGCCTACTACGTTGAGTAGAGTGGGCACTAAAACAATCCCTCCTCTACCTCTGCTTCTGAGGAGACACCCTTCTCGCGACTACTTTTTGACCTACTTCGGGAGTGCCCAGAACGGCATCCCTAAAGGACCAATCCTATACACCCAGGCCTAGGTCCATTATATGTATTTGTAGCCAGCTCTCATGCTATAGGCTCGTCGTCTTGTGTCTCTATCTGTGAGGCTTCGCCTTATTGCACTGTGTCGAGGACTATCTAGTTTTCCGTAGTATGTCCTCGATTTATCTGTTCGCCGCATTCCAGCTGCCATCACGTTCGAGCTTTTGCTGATTATGTTGCTCAGCGTAATATCACCAACCCTCTACGCGAGCTTCTCTCACCGCGAGCCATCTGCCCTAAGTAAAAAACTTGTTTTCAGCGTCATCGCTCGGCCCTTCACAATACATACACTTGGGATCGCTTAACTTGCCCATGAGGTATAAGTATCTCTGGAAGTAGCTGTGACCCGAGAGGAACTGAGTTAAAAACTAATGCATTTCCCCGAAGTCCTTCAGACCCATTTGCCTATTGATGTAATTAGTTTTGTCGTCTATCTGTCATTCGGTTCAGTGTCCCATCGGCTTTGCCACTGCAGCATGGTTTGGCATCTCCGTTCCGTGACGCTAGTGATGGCGTATTTCTTCTTAACATCTCCCACACATCCATTCATTCCCGGACCAACATCCAATGTTTTTTACGTGAGTACCTGCTGGCGACAGCTCTAACCCACGGTACCCAAAGGCACACAGATCAAAATCAATAATCAATGATCAGGACCCAAACAAATTTAGATACCAATTGGCAGTGTGGCATAGACACACTAACCGCCTTGGTAGGGCCGTTCTATGGGTCCCGGCACCCGGTTGCAATGCAACTCCACATCGGCCTAAAACCTACCCGCGCTTTAGGTCTTAACCACACGCGTGCCGTATCTGGGATCGGAACGTAAGTCTACTATCGAGCTGAATGCCCAGGAATTTCAACGATTTTCGAGTTTCTAGGGATATGTCGCCTAGTTACATGCCGACCTCGAGTGGCATGTGGCCTCGTGTCTCCAAGGTTACTTCGGTCTTATGTTTGGCGAGCTCCGAGCTATGGCCGTCAAGCTAAAATTGGGTCCTTAAATTACAACTAGGTTCTTGGTAATTGAACAGCTTTTCTTGTAATGAAATTTTGTAAAAGACAACTTTTAGGCTACAGACAAAGTGGAAGCGAAGGGTAAGATGAAGATGTTGCACAAGCAGTCAGCTTGAAACTGTGAGTTATTGTTTTCAAATACAAGCCGTTTGCTGTAGTGAATTGTTTTTAAAATTCATCTAATGTTTTGCTACTGCGAAATAGACGTGAGTTACTTTTGAAAATTTATTAATGACAATCATTATGATTAGCCTTCCTTTGCTGGCGCATTAGGTTGAAACCGAAGGTAAATTATGTTGATCTTCTTCATTTTGGCGAACCAAGGCGTTAGTTAACATGGCGCGGTGGCACTCATCATAGACTGTAACGTCGGTTTTTTGCTCATTTTCAAAAAACAAATGCTTAATGATGCTTTTTGTTGCATTTCTCAAGAGAGAGGAACTCAATATTTATAATTGTTTTGTGAAACTTAAAAGTGCCTGCCATTAGAAAGCGATGCGAGTATGATACTTGATACTTTTATGCTTCTTTTGAGGGGATATTACAAGTATTTATTGAAAGAGTTGGACTCCCACAACTGAACCCAACACTGTCAACTAAATTTTTGACACATCCCAGATGCTGTTTTAGCTGTCAATGTAAAAAATTGCTAGTTCAAATTCCAAACGTTAGATCGACCACCCTGTATATGCACAAATGAATGTGAGCGATTTCGCATTATCATAATACAACAACAATAAACAACAAAAACAAAGATTTGTAGCAATGCCAGCCAGCAAATAAGCAAAATTTGTATGCATAAGTATTTTTGCCTTCTACTACTCTGAGCCACCCGAACACTCAGCCACCTCCCTTGCACGTCTACATACGAATTTTTGCCTTCTACTACTCCAAACCACTCGTCTGCTCGTAAGCAAGCGATTTGTGTGCTCGCAAAGCCACAACATTTAAATGTAAGAAGAATACACAAGCAGGAGGCTGGCCACACAGTTCGTACCCAAGATTAGTGAATGTATTTGTATGCGCCTGTATATTTTGGCTTTTTGGTATAGCCAAGTGCTATTTTCTAATCTGACAGGTGAAATGGATTTGTAGCTTCACCACCGCCAGTCGCTTCAAGCGGCAACGGCGCTGTTTTGTTCTCTCTGGCAAGAGGAAGTGCAAGATTGGCCCATGTTGAATAGTCCGACCACTTGACTATGCCAGCGAAGCGCAGACAAATGTATTGGCGAATGTGTTAGTGTGTGTGTGTGTGTGCATGTGTGGCCTCTTTAGGGGCTGTATGCGGGTTGACAGTGTGATTTATGTGGCTTAGAAATTACAAAACAGGAACATGACCAACGTTTAAACGAAACTTTTCGCATATTTACTTCAGCTAAAATGCGCAGGGGAAGGAAGTGAGTGAAAGAGAAATAAGTAAAAGAAATAAGTTAACAACCACAAAAGCGACTAAAAACTTTTGCAGAAAGCCAAAAACTCAAACACCATCTAATGAAAATACTCTAATAGAGTTGTGACAGTTGGCGGGGCACGGCGAGTGTGAGGTGTATAGAAAAAAATTACTGAAAAAGAAAAAAAAAATGAAAAAAATTAAAAATAGCAATGAATATAAAAATAAAAATAAAAATACAAAACACGAAAAAGGTTTAAAAAATAAAGGTAACCAGAAACTTGGGCTCCAGGGAATTCCTCATAGCCTGCCAAGCATTTACGCCGCTTGCACACAAAATGGCAGTTTGTAGTCGCTAACAACTTAGGCAGTTAAATAATAATAGCCCCAAGTTATTTATGACTTTAAGAATTTAAATATTTTTGCGCCTTCTTTCTTTTTACTTGTTTTTGCATTTTTTTAGATTTTTTTCGAGCTTGACATGGCATTTTTTACACGTACCAACGATTGTCTAAAAGTTTCTTAATTAAAAGTATAACCACAGCAAAGGCTAATAAATTTTTGTGTCCTTTATTTCTTTGCAGATTTACAGTTGACCTGTCACAACCCTTCTCTACCGAGCATTTATGCCTTTATCTGTGTCACTAAGTGAAAAGGTAAGTCAACTTTAGAGTGTCGCGAATGCGTAAATGCCTTTTTGCACTTCCTTCTGAAACTTTTGATTTATTTCGCTAATTCGTAATTATAACTGTATTATAAAAAAGTTTATTATAATGCAAGTTTTTAACGCATTTCGCCATTTTGCGTAATTAAAAAAAGGTTACTGTTGATCTTCGAATAAGAAGAGACTGTCAGCAAATTGATTTATAGATTCTTCCATTTCTTATTCTTTAATATTTTTCCTTTACTTCAGTATACACTTCGCATTAGTTTTTGCAAAAACTGTTTCAAATGAAAGAGGACTTTTTCCGTACCAGTCACAGCATGAAGATCTCAAGACCAAAGAAAATATACTCAAAATATTAGGCAGGCAACTAAGTTCTCGCTGTTTTTTTTTTGATGAAAATACAACTTTATTCTGACGAAACGGTTACAAGTGAATCATTTAAAGCATTGCCCATCGCTGGCTACCTTACTTTTTCCCCATCTTTCTGGTAGATCTCGTATACCGTCGCGGTAAAACTGTTCATCTTTTGAGGCTATCCACGGATCAAACCATTTTTTGATGTCTCCATATGAATGGAACTGCAGATCAGCTAGACCATGTGCCATCGATCGGAACAGGTGATACTCGGGCTACGCACTATCTGGAGAATATGGTGGGGTAGGATTTCCCATTTCAGTGTCTCCAGATCGCTTTTAGCGCTCGGCCTCACGTTGCCATGCTGTAGAATCACTTTTTCATGCCTCTCCTGTATTGCGGCCGCTTGTCGCGCAGTGCTCGGCTCAATCGCATCAATTGAAGTCGATACCGATCTCCAGTAATGGTTTCGCTTGGTTTTAACACTTCATAATAAATAACACGAACTTGGTTCCACCAAATACATAGCATAACCTACGCAGCGTGAATATTCGGCCGAGGAGACGACGTTGAAGCATGACCGGGTGACCGGGCAGTCCCATGACTTTCTTTTCTTTGGATTGCTGTAATGAATCCATTTTTCATCACCCGTCACGATGCGATGAAGAAACCCCTTCCTTTTTTGCCGCTGGAGCAGGCGATACAGCGAAAAAACGACGTACAACATCCCTTGGTTTTAACTCATAAGGAACCCAAGTCTCCTGTTTCTATATCATTCCCAAAGCATGCAATCGCTTGAAAATGGATTGGCGGGCAACTCCTAATACTGAGGAAAGCTCTTCTTGCGTTTGACATGGATCCTCATTGAGCAATGCCTCCAATTCAGCGTCTTCGAAGGTTTTTGGCCTTCCTTCACGCGGACGGTCGTCAACATTAAAATCACCGTTTTTGAAGCGACGGAACCAATCTCGGCACGTTGTTTCACTTAAAGCAGCATCTCCATAAACTTTTTGTAGCTCTCGATGCGCTTCAGCCGCCGTGTTTTTCGAATGAAAGAGGAAAATCAACACTTCCCGCAACTGACGACTATTCGGCACAAAATTCACATTTTCTCAAAATCGAGAATATATGATGCCAAAACAAGATCACTAATGTGTCGAAGCAATTTGCTTACCATACCTATGTCTAAGCTTGGCTTATGATGTTTAGGTTATGTTAGAATCGACTAGCACACTCTGCTGGCGGCATCTATTGACAAACTCTGCCTAAGAGGGGAGTTGTGGCCTTACAGTAATTATCTAGTTGAAGCATCTCCTCACCTTATAAAATAAGGTTTCAAAAAACCTATGTAAGCTAATAACTTTACACGAAATGTTTTGATTTCCGAGTGGTTTGTATGTGGAAGCTAATTGTTCTAGAAAAGTTTATATTGGCTTGAAATCCATAAACTTACAAAAGAGGCGTGTCTATAAGTTAAAATGTACAAAAAAATGGTAAATTAAAATTTCAAACTACAACAAACCAAAAATTACGCAAGCGATTCGTGTTTTACTTTTTTGCTATATAACTTTGATGCATTTACTACAATTCTGTCTTAGTAAATTTTGTCAATTATTTCTTATTATTAATAAAATTTTAAAAACAAAAGACAAGTTTTTCCCCAAAATTTATTACCAGAATATATCGGCTGCGGTAGTCTAGCGTAAGTGCACTTGCCTGCCATCCCAGAGGTTGTGGGTTCGAATCCCACGTAAAGCACGGTCCTTGCACTTTTCCAAACTTACCTACTTTCCTTCTTCTTCTTCTTCTTAATTGGCGCGATAACCGCTTACGCGATTTTGGCCGAGCTTAACAAAGCGCGCCAGTCGTTTCTTTCTCGTGCCAACCGGCGCCAATTGGACACACCAACTGAAGCCAAGTCCTTCTCCGCCTGATCTTTCCAACGCAGAGGAGGCCGTCCTCTTCCTCTGCTACCACCAGCTGGTACCGCATCGAATACTTTCAAAGCCGGAGCGTTTGTATCCATTCGGACGACATGACCCAGCCAACGTAGCCGCTGCATCTTTATTCGCTGCGCTATGTCTATGTCGCCGTAAAGCTCATGCAGCTCATCGTTCCATCGCCTGGGATATTCGCCGTTGCCAACGTGCAAAGGTTCAAAAATCTTACGCAGAATCTTTTTCTCGAACACTCCAAGCGTCGCTTCATCGGATGTTGTCATCGTCCAAGCTTCTGCGCCATACGTTAGAACGGGCATAATGAGAGTCTTGTGGAGTGCTAGTTTTGTTCATCGAGAGAGGGCTTTACTACTCAACTGCCTACTTAGCCCAAGGTAGCACTTGTTGGCAAGAGAGATTCTACGTTGGATTTCAAGGCTGACATTGTTATCGGTGTTAATGCTAGTTCCTAAATAAACGAAGTCTTTTACAACCTCGAAATTAAAACTGTGTACAGTGACATGGGTGCCGATACGCGAGTGCGCCGACTGTTTGTTTGAAGACAGGAGGTACTTCGTTTTGTCCTCGTTCACCACCAAACCCATTCGCTTTGCCTCTTTATCCAGTTTGGAGAAGGCAGAACTAACAGCGCGGTTGTTAAGGCCGATGATATCAATATCATCGGCATACGTCAACAATTGTACGCTCTTATAAAATATTGGGCCTGAGCGATTAAGTTCTGCGGCTCGTACGATGCTCTCCAACATCAGGTTAAAGAAGTCACACCACAGCGAGTCACCCTGTCTGAAACCTCGTTTGGTATCAAACGGCTTGGAGAGATCCTTCCCAATTCTGACGGCGCTGCTGGTGTTGAGCAACGTCATCTTACATAGCCGTATTAGTTTTGCGGGGATACCAAATTCAGACATAGCGGCATACAGGTAACTCCTTTCCGTACTGTCGAATGCAGCTTTGAAGTCGACGAAAAGATGGTGTGTGTCGATTCTCCTTTCATGGGTCTCTTCCAAGATTTGGCGTATTGCGAATATTTGGTCGATGGTAGACTTTCCAGGTCTGAAGCCACACTGATAAGGTCCAATCAGTTGGTTGACGGTGGGCTTCAGCTTTTCACACAATACGCTCGCTAGAACCTTATAGGCGATATTTAGAAAACTAATTCCGCGGTAATTGGCACAAATTGCAGGATCGCCCTTCTTATGGATTGGGCAGAGCACACTTAAATTCCAATCGGCAGGCATGCTTTCATCCGACCATATTTTGCATAGGAGCTGATGCATGCACCTTACCAGCTCCTCGCCGCCATGTTTGAATAGCTCAGCCGGCAGTCCGTCGGCGCCCGCGGCTTTGTTGTTCTTTAACCGTGATATTGCTATTCTCATCTCATCATGGTCGGGTAACGAAACGATAATTCCGTCGTCAACGATTGGGGTATCGGGATCTTCACATTCTCTATGACATGCGCAGCTGTCACTGTTTAACAGGTTCGAGAAGTGTTCCCTCCATAATTTAAGATTGCTCTGTACGTCAGTCACCAGATCGCCGTGTTTGTTCTTACATGAAAAGCCCCGGTCTTAAAACCTTCTGTAAGCCGCGGAACTTTCTGGTAGAATTTTCGGGCGTTGTTCCTATTGGCCATCATCTCAAGCTCCTCGCACTTACGTATTTCGGCCTCTCGTTTCTTCTGTCGGATAATACGTCTCTCTTCCTTTTTCAGCTCTCTGTCAGCAGCGTGGCTCTATAGGCGGCATCTTTTCTTTCGGCGGCAGCATGACATTCCTCGTCGTACCTACTTTCCTAGATTCCATAAAAAATAAAATAATAATTTCCTTCCTAAGCCCCAACAATCTTATCCTTCCAATGCTTGCTCCCGCACAAAAAATTCAGTGCATTACTTGCATTGTGGCTGCTAAAACAAGCAAAAAAAAACCAAAGAAAGAAGACACAGTTACACATTGCATCAGTGGCGCCGGCAAGAGGAAGCGGGCAATCGCGGTGCGTTAGTAGCGTAGACACACTAAATTTAGCGAAGTCCTCAACCATCTGTGTGTAATCCTTCTGGTGCTCCAAGCAGTAAGAAGGCGCAAAATAGATTAACGAAACCAACACAAAACTGAGTCTTGTTGAGGATCTATGCACCCGCGTGGAGTAAACAAGGGGGAAAAATATATATATTTTTTATGTCATCTTTGACAAGCAGAGCGCTGTATACCAATTTTGCATCATAGATCAACGCGTTAAAATTATTGAAACTTATTATGAAAATTTTCGATTTTTAAAACGAAGATACCCCAAAAAACAAAACAAATTGGGGTTGCGGTTCTGTACTTTGGTTGCATTGAAAATAGTATGCATTGCAAAGAGAAGGAAGCTGTCGAATGTAATCTCTAAAATTTTGGTACAGTTGTATGACTCACTCCAGCTCGATCTGCCTCCTCCACGTTATAAATAAGGTAAACTCTAACTTCGTTAGCAAGCCAGTGGGACTCTCAGAAGCGAAGAAGCGAAAGTATTCAGATTGGCAGAGCTTGCTTCCTTCTATCTCATATTTATATACTTCGTCTCCAGCAAACATCTTTTCCGAGCTACACTCCTAACCATGGAAAAACAAATTCATTTAGCAAGACCCAATTAAGCAAATAACTAATAAAAGAGCTTACAAATACTAAAGCATATTTATTCCACCAGAATTTCCAGTCATTAAAAACTGAATATCCATGCAGGTATGAGTTGTGTGACATTGCAAAAGCACGCATGAACGGAAGCAAATAGCCATGCATTTAGAAAAGTTCTGCACTATAACTTTCACAAAAATGCACACATACAGACATACACTCATTTGCTCTGTAATCCCTGTTGTCCTGTATGCTCCACCACTGCATGCCGCAGCTTCCCTGTTTTTCGTATGTTTACTTGTGCGCTTGTGGACAAAACCTTTTTAATTGACTTTGTAACTTTTTAATGATCAAATGCTTCCTATTTGAAGTGTTCGTCGTTCGTTAAAGTCTTCTTAATGTTATATAATTTATGTGCTACCCAGTAAACCGAAGGCCGAGAGCTCAGTAGTTGAAGTATTTCAAGAACATATCAGGAATTCATAAAGATTTGTTGTTTAGGGTCCAGAAAATCATTCACAAATATTTTAGGCCTATTTTAGAGTTTACCATAGTATCTACTACTCCCTTATTTAAAGTTCTTTATGTGTCTAAAAAATCGATACACAACCACGCTTTAGTATTTAGACCTCTTCTGGAATTTTTTAAAAACCATTTCAAAAAGGTCCCCTTCTGAGACTAATTTTGGGACTAATTTAGCGTCTTTAAAAGTTTAGAAAATCGATCAGCAAAAATCTTCTCTATGGCCTGAAAAACCGATCAATTGAGTTTTCTTTGAAATTTATTAGAAAGTTAATCAGATAATAAGTTTTTTAAGTTTTGAAAGAGCAGTACTGGGTTGCCCATATTCGACGGACCCATGTGTTTTTTTGTTTTTGCGTCAATTGAATCTTATACGGGAATAAATGCAAATCAATGCGGAAAATTCGTTGTAAAGTGGTCCGAGCAATGCCCAACTGCTGAGAACGGCGATTTTGGGATGTCCTTGGCGACGCCTTGGTCGGTTTTGATTTGGCCTCTTCGGATTAGAAAGAGCATCACCAGTCGAAAACCTTGCGTACAAACGTTTAATGGTGTTCTTAGAAGGCGAATTTTTCACATTATTTAATTTTTTATACGCACGTTGAGTTTTCACAATTGACTTCTTTTGTTGAATGTAAATTTCAACAATTTGGGAGCGCTCGCGTGGCGCGTACTGTTCCATGGTAAAAATCTGCTTGGACTGACGCTTCCAACGCGGTATGTCATTAATCGATCTGACGTCTCTGTCAAAAGATACAGAGTTGCCAGATGGGTCTGTCGAATATTGGCTACCCTGTATTTCAGTTTTCCAGATTAAAGTAGATTTTTAGTTTTGAACGATTTTAAGTTTTGAACGATTTTAAGTTTCTAGCAGATTTTAATTTTTTAAAGAGTAGTACATATTTGAATATAACCCCATCACTGTGGGGCCTTTCGCCCATTTTTTTTATTTATTTCATCCTATAAAATTATTAAAATTAAAAATCAATTTAATGATAAAAAAAATTTAAAAAAGAAAATGGTGAAAATTATAAAATTTTTTAGGATCAAATAATTAAAAAAAAAATTTTTGCGAGGAAATATTTTTTATTTTCGTAAAAATGGAAATGAAAGAAAATGTGTTTTGGGAAGAAATATTTTTTATTTTCGTCAGAATATTTTTTATTTTCGTAAAAATATTTCTTCCCAAAAAACATTTTCTTCCATTTTCAGTTTGAGATTTTTTCTTATTTTTATTCACTAATAGTTGAATTTATGCTAAATTAAAATATTCAATAATAAAAATAACCAATGATATTTTTTCCGGACAAAATCTTGTTTAAAAATTATATTTGACAAAATTATTTGATATTTACAAAATTAAAAAAAAAAATTATAGAAATATTAAAAATAACCAATGATATTTTTTTCAACACAAATTTTTTTTAAATTATATTTGATGATAAAAAACTATAAAGTTATTAAAATTATCACATTTTTCAACACATTTTTCTATTAACTAGTAAAAAATTAAATCAAAAACGAAAAATTTATGAAAATATGGAAAATAACCAATGATGTTTTTTTCCACATAGAACGTTAAAAATCTGATCCACTAAACACTAAAAAAAATTATAAAAATATTTAAAACAGTCAATGATATTCTTTTCACACTAAGATTTTTTTTAAATTGTAATTGATCCTTAAATAATAATAAAAAATAAACATTACAGTATAACTTATAAATAACAGCAATTATTTCTAAAAAATATATCACTATTTGATCCTGAATTACTACAAAAAATAATATTAAAAATGTCAAAAAACGAATATATAAAAAAAAATTTTATTTCAGAAGTTTGTTTTTAGTAATTATATCTGTTGCCCTCACAATTTTTAAAAATTATATTTGATTCTAAAAATGTACAAAATACAAATTATAAAAATATAAGAAAGAGATCGAAGATATTTCGTTCTAAAAAAATCTATACGAAAATTTTCGACAATGAATAAATATCTAAATTTAAAGAACTTTATTTTCCAAAATTATTTCAGTTTACTCATTATTATACTCAAGCCGCCTATAAAGAAACGAATTTTCAGAAAAATTTATGGCGTTGACCAAACAAATTGGATCACTCGGCTTGGAATCGCTCTTGCAAAACTTAAAATGAAAAGAGTCCTATTTAGGATGCTCTTAATTTATGTCTATTTTTGAGCAAATCAGAGAAGACTAATTTCTAAAACGTGTTTAGAGTGCTTCATGAGTTTAAGAAAACCAAACAGAATAGTTAACTTTCTGATACTTCTTTGGGACTCTTTAATAGTTTAGAAAATTGCTGAGAAAGTATCCTTCTTAGAATCGATCAAAAAATATTGATTTGATGTTCTTTTATATCCTTTATTTCATATTAAATTCAAATAATTGCAATGGCATAATAATAAATAACAGAACATACGACTATAACTCGGTCGGGGGTATAATAAATAAAACGATCATTTGGTCACAGAGCTATTCTTTTTTTCTTCTTTTTTTCTTGTTCTTCAACATTACTTGTTCAAAAACTAATCCTAAAAGCAAAATATAAATTATCAGTACAGAAAGAATAATAAGCAGATTACGAGGAGTCTGTAAGAGTTTAGAAAATTTCGCAGAAAATATCTTTCGCAGAAATTTATTTCGGTATATTTATGACTTTAAAAAACCGACGAGAAAAGCTTACTGCCGCAAATTTATTTATGAGTCTCTAAGAGCTTAGAAAATTGCTGAGAAAGTATCTCTCTTAGAAACTTATTATGAGTTTAGAAACTCGATTTGAAAATATCACCTTCTGTCACTTATTTAGAGCTCTTCATGAGTCTAAAAATCTGTTCCACAACTGGAGCGATCTACCGTTTTAAGCCGTCTCTGGGCGGCAAATGGTTTTTTTTTGAGGAGGAAACAACTATTTCCATCATTTAATTTTCTATCAGGACACTTGGGGTAACGTATTGGACACAGGTAACGTATTTATATTTCCTTCTAACAAGCCAATCTAATTGAGAAAAAGATAATTTCTGAGCAATTACAAATAAAGTGATTATTTTATGTACACACTATGTGACTGAGCGCTCCGCAGAGTCATTAAGCAAAGTTACTTTTATGACTATTTTGGTTTGCTGGGTATATCCGTAAGCACTAGCCGACACTGAAAGGCTACATGAATACCTCTAAGTAGAAACTCGTATGTTTAAAACTTTAACCTAATGTAGCTTGTGGATATGTACTGGCCCAAAGCGCCTTTACCGTATTTCTGCTACATTTCTAAATGTATTTATTGTACTGGTATGTATGGGTGTATGCCCCCAAAGTGATTGTTCTTGATAAGAGCAGAAGCAGAAAGCAAAGAAAGAAATGGAAAATATTTGCTGCGGTGAGATTAGGTCAAGTAGTTGTTATTTAACTTCTCATTGCATTTTCTACTTCAAATGGATGGTTACGGGAATAATAACAACAACAAAAAAAACGAAATCGAAACCGAAATGTTGAACTTTTCTGATTCATTAATGTGCAGAAAAGTTTTCGTTTGAAAGGTTTGTGCCAAATTTAATGCAACTTTTGTAAAGATTCAACATACTTTTTAAAATTGTTGATACTTATAACCTAATTAATGATCAAATAGTAAGTTTCTCGAAAGTTTTTTTCTTTTTTCTTTTTCTGCATTTTTTTCTTTTTCGTTTTTTTCGTATTTTTTTGCTATAATGCTATAAAGGATGTGGGAAGAACTTTACAATTTTAGTAGTAGCTTATATTAAATTGGATAGACGTGTATGTTTGTATGTAAAGTGCTTCGCATTTATTAGCAACTTTTTCTAAGCAAATTTTTTTTTCTTAATTTGCTAATTTTGTATTTTCTTTGATTTGTTGAATTCATCTTATTAGTAGATAAGGGTTTTTCGAAGGTTGCAAAATACGTGCCTTAAAAGCAGATAATCTTTTATGTGAAAATATGTATAATCGAACTTTTAGCTGCCTACGCGCGTAGAAAACTAACAAAATTTTCTAGAAAATAACCTAAATATTTAGGAAAAAAATTATCAACGGTAATTTATGATGAAAAGAATAAATATTTAATTAATCACACAGTATTCTGTGAGTAATTCGATATTCTTATTCTTCTTCTACACTTGTGCCGCAATACAGACGCCCTGCAGTTTCTTAAGCACGCCATTTCAACTCCCACACCCATCGACCTCCCTCTTTTATTGGTTCTCAATTCTGTGAATAAATTATGTTACTCCCACTCACTGCTCACCACTCTCTCTCAAATATACTATTACGCCTAATTATGAAACAGAACATTGGAAAGTGACTTACCCAAATGAGCAAAGTTTAAGTGATAAATTTTGTGCGTTGAGTTGGGGGAGGTTCGAAGTTGTTGTTTTATGCATCATTAGCGAATTTAGCTAATAAGTTTCGACAATGTGTCACTTTCAAGTCAGTGAAGTACTACACAAGTTTCTAACTTTGTTTGGACCATAATCGCCAGTTCAAAAGCGAAAGTTTTAAAGCAATCAATGAGTATTGAAGCAATTTTAAATACGCATTCGTTTGCTCATTAAATAAGTTTGTTCATTAATAAGTACCATAACTTTATTGAATAAAATATTTTTAATTCAAACGTCGCTCTTTAAACTGCTCTTAAATTCTCCATTGCAAACTTGTCTGCCTTGCCCAACCAAGCGCGGTTTAATTAAGAACCCAAACTAGCAGAACTTAATGACCCACAATTTGTGAATGTGAAGTAGTGCTTTTAAAAAACCTATACCACCAATACTTAAGTACTTAAGCACGGCCATTAAGCACTGACGACTATTTGCTGCATTCAACCATCCACACCACTCACACAATTTTTCATGTTTTAGTTGCAAAACTCTTTCAGTTTATCTATTTACTAAATTCACGTGGTGAAAGAGCTGCGAGGTTTTTTTTCTGTTTGAAATTGTAGCCGCTTGAATGGGCGTTTAAATGGATGGCAGCGCATTAAGATTCCTCATTAAGCGCATTTTCGAGCGTATAGACAGCATTTTTCTCTGAGACTGGTGTGAGTTAGTGATTGCAGATGCAAAGCAAAGTTGAAGACAACGCGCGGATAAGAAAGCTGAATGAGTGATAGCGGTTACAACGCGTCAGCTGCATGTAAATGCATGAAAAGCTGCCGCAAATAATGAGCCATCTTGTTGAACACAATGGCTGCAATTGCGCTAAATGTGGCGAGGCGGTGTATAGGGTGCCGACAGCAGTGCACAGTAAAGCATTGCATGTAAATGTAGGAAGAAAAACGTAAAACTACTAAAGACAAGCACGAAAACAAAGTTCAAGTAAAAGTCTCAATTGAAGTCAGATGCAGTTAAAATCGAAGTCAAAGTGGAAAATTTGAGACAAATTTAAAATCAGAAATAGCCGAAGTTTAACGCAAAATTAATGTAAGCATATAAGCCAAAGTCAAAGTCAAAGCTAAAGTTAGACACAAAGTCAAAAGATGTCTAAATCAAAGTCAAAATCAAAACTAAAATAATAAGTCAAAGCTATAGCAGAAGTTGAAGTCAAGCACAAAGTAAAAAAAAAATTTAAATTAAAGTCAAAGTGAAAAATAAAATATTAAATCAAAGCCATAGTAGTAGTCGAAGAAAACACAAAGTCAATATAAATGAAGAAGTCAAAGTCAATCTAGATGTTAATACTAAATGCAAAAACAAGACTTTCAAAATCAAAGCCAAAGTCAAAGTTTGAAAGTTCATAGTAAAATTGAGTCAAAGCCATAGTAATTCTAAGCCAATGTCGCATTCAAAATCAAAGTCAAAGTCAATACTAATGGCATAATCGAAGTTGAGGTCAAAGTTATTTTTTTTGTTTTTACCGAGGTGTAAAAGCAATCGAAAGCCTTAGTCAATGTCGGACTTTAACGCCACTAAAAGCAATTCAAGTCCGACGGTTCATCCTACAGGGATACAGTTTTAGTAATTAGATCTGGATGCCGTCGTGAGCAATAAGCTCAATCGTCAGTTATATTCGACTACTGTTCGTCTTGCTGCTTCTTATCAATGCGACAGTTGTGGTTACTGCCGCTTTCGTCTCGCATCATTCCTTCGCCTCCAATCAATGTTCCGAAGTTCGTGTTGCAAAAGCTTGTTCCGCCCTCCATTTTTCATTCGGCTCAAGCATTTGTGGAACTAGGTTATTGGGCGTCAGAAACACACCAGATGTTCTTGCTAGGTCCTCGCGTTCCTTAACGAACTACAATAGAAGGCCACATGTTCGACCGACCGTATCCTCCTGGTCCAAGCACTCTGGACAATAAGGCCTACCAGCTAAGCCTAGGCGGTGGAGATATTTTTGGAAACATCCGTGTCCACTTAATAGCTGCGTTAGGAAGAAATCAACGTCTCCGTGTTTCAGACAGATCCACTCGTCTATCCGTGGGATCAACCTATGCGTCCACCGGCCTTTTGATGACTGGTCCCACTTTGATTGCCAGTCAGCTATCGAAGTAGAACGTTTTGCTTGTTTGAATTCATCTGTCGGCTTCATACCTTGCGAGCAGTACAACCTCTTCTGTAAGTTTGCCCGGATGTTTATAGGCATTTTGCTAGCTATGACGCAGATTGCATCGTCCGACACCGTTCTATAGGCACATGCGGTCCTCAACGCACTTGGTCTACTGATTGAGGTCAAAGTTATAGTCAAAGTCAATTCTAATGTCAAAGTCAAATTCACAGTCAAAGTCATACATAAAATCAATTCAAATATTAATATCGAAGTGGAAGCCGAGATCAAAGGCATAGTTAAAGTCAGTTCTAATGTCAAGGTCGAAATCGCAGTCAAAGTCATAGCCAAAGTCTAATGTCAAAGTCAATGGCATAGTCAAAGTCGCATTTAAAATCAAGTGACGAAGTCTATTCTAGTGTCATAATCGGAGTTGAGGTCAAAGTTATAGTCGAAGTCAATTATAATGTCAAGTCGAAGTTGAGATCGAAGTCATAGTAAAAGTCAATTATAATGTCAAGTCAAAGTCACAGTCAAAGGCATAGTCAAATCCAATTTTAATGTCAAAGTCAAATTCGTAGTCAAAGTCGCATTCAAAATCAGTTCAAATTTTAGTCATAGTCAAAGTCATTCAATCTCAAAAATTAAGTCAATTCTAATGTCAAAGTCAAAGTCACATTCAAAATCAAAGTCAAAGTTAATTCTAATGCCACAATCGATGTCGAATTCAAAGTCGATGTCAAGGGTTATTCTAATGTCAAAATCGAAGTCGAGGTCAAAGGCACAGTCAAAGTCAATCAGTCTCAAAAATGAAGTTAAAGTACTCGATGTGGTACCTGCTGGTTATAGTAGGGGAAAAATAAGGCCATGATTTGCGTTGGAAAGATTAGGTAGACAAGGACATTTTTTCACTTGGTGTGCCCAACTGGCGCCGGCTAGAGGAAGGAAGACACGACTGATGTGCCCTATTGGATTTAGATTTTGTTGGAAGTCTGTACTTTGACCTCTATGAAATGCGACCAAGATCGCTTAAGTGGCCATCACATTAATCAAGAAGAAGGAAAGATTTTTTTAATGCAAATTTTGCTTTTCTGCAGGAAGACAATCTGCCAAACTTTTATAAGGGAGTTGGTGCCTTGCTGCAACTGAAGAGCTCTTTACTGAGCTGTGCAGTAGCTTCTCTGGTCTCTAATTAGTATTTTAAAATTCAATACCAGCACTTTTTCTCAAGAGCGCACTGACTTAGAATTCCAGCGCTTAAGTTTTCATTTTTTATTTTTCACTGGCAAAGTAAATATTTCAATAATTGCTTCCGAGCTGCGACCATTCCAAACTTTAGAAGTCAAAATGTAAGACATCTTTACAAACTATTTCCCGCAACAATAATTGCATGCGTATGTACTTATAATCACATTCACTTTCTTGCCACAGTGCAACAAATTCATTTGTTTTTATGCTGCCAACGCCGCTGCTGCTGCTGCTGCTGTCATTTGCAACTTTGCAGCTTCAACTTTTCATGATGTTGCTAGTCTATTATGAGCAGCTTCTCTATTATTATTATTTTTATACGTACTTGCGTTGGTGCGTTATCTGCGGTAATGCAGCGTGTTTTATTGCAGCGCTCATACAACAACAAATCTGCGGAGTACTCGCAGTACTAAATGATATCCAGGCTCCGCGCTCAGACTTAAAGCAACGTCAAAAGCTGACTTTAGCACCCATTGTCGTGGTGTAGCCACATTAAAGCCATGTTGGCAAGTGTCTTGAAGAAAAATAGGCAACTACGTGGAAGCTAATGCGCAGAGGAACGAATTCTTGCTCAACAACTTGGCGGGTCAATTAAAAGTTTGTTGAGTTTTTCCTCCATTCTTCTTTCGTGTTGCGCAAGTTTTCATTCCTTTTCTCTACTTTTATTACTATTTTTAACTTTTCTTTTATTATTATTATTATTTTTTTTTAAGTTCCTACTGCTGCTACTATAAAACTTAGAACGCTAACGTGCAGTTTGTGCGGGCGCTGTTGCAATAATTTGCATTATAAATGGTTGCAAGCCGCAACAACGCAAAAACTCACGCCAGTTGAGTGCGCAGCAGCAGCAGCAGCTGAAAAACTTTGTCGCATACTTTTGGTGTAACAAAGCAAAGCAGTCAGTTAAGGCGCTATTTAGTGACAAAAGTTTATGGTCAAGAAAACGACACTAAATTGTTGGTGGTATTTTATTTATTATTTTTTTAATTTTTTTTTTTTTTTTTTTTTGTGAAAATTTGGACCACGAATTCTGTCGCTGCGCTGCATTATTCAGTAAAGGTCTTGAGTTTTTGCAACAAGTATAAGTACCTAAGAAAGCAAGCGAAAATTCAATTATTTGCTTTAGCAGTGGCGCTGTGCTTAACGATAATGACAATTTTTTACACAAAAAAGTTCAAAGCTCCAAAGTTGTGCATTAGATCGGGTCGCGTTCCTTACAAAAAACGAAAAACAAAATTTGTTATAAAAGCAACAAATAGCTTATGCTGAGAGTTTTTCAAGAGAACACAAAAAAACATTTTTTTTCTTGAAATTTATTGTACAGGGTCCGGCACTCGAAGTGTAACGAATTAAAAAGGCCATAAATTTAGTTTGGAAAATTACTTTTATTCAATTAAAAAAAAAAATGTGGGAAAATATTGGGTAGTCGAAAAAGTCTTTTCGTATTTTGTCAATAGATGTCGTTGGAGTCATCTATCCCCAGTGCTACCAATCACCTTGTGTTAGAAAGGTGACATTTTAAGCTTCATTTAACCAAAAAAGAATTAAATTCGGAGAAGTTGAAAAAAAGTTATAGCTGTTCAAAAATGAGTAAAAATAATGAAGAAATTCGCTATATTTTGAAATTTTTGTGTAAAAAAGGGAAGAATGCCACGCAAGCCACCAATGAAATTTGTGAAGTTTACGGAGACGATGCTGTATCAGTTCGTGTAGCACAACAATGGTTCGCTCGCTTCCGTTCTGGAAATTTCGATGTGAAAGATGCACCTCGCTCCGGTCGACCTATCGTTGAAAAAGTCGATGAAATTATGGAAAAGATTGACCAGGACCATCACATAAGCTGCCATGACATCGCCAAGGCACTAAACATTCATCATCAAACGGTTTTGAACCATTTAAAAAAAGGCTGGTTACAAAAAGAAGCTCGATGTTTGGGTACCACATGAATTGTCTGTGAAAAATTTAATGGACCGAATTAACATCTGCGATTCTTTGCTGAAACGAAATGAAATCGAACCATTTCTGAAGCGAATGGTAACAGGAGACGAAAAGTGGATCAAATACGACAATAATGTGCGAAAAAGATCATGGTGCAAAGGTGGTGAAGCTCAACAAATGGTCGCAAAGCCAGGATTGACGCCTCGAAAGGTTATGCTGTGTGTTTGGTGGGATTGGAAAGGAGTCATCCACTATGAGCTGCTCCAGCCTGCTCGAACGATTGATTCTACACTTTACTGTCAACAACTGATGAGATTGAAGCAAGCAATCGAAAAAAACGGCCAGAACTGATCAGCAGAAAGGGCGCTAGGCCACGCACATCTTTGATGACTCGGCAAAAACTGGGAGAGCTTGGCTGGGAAGTTTTGATGCATCCACCATATAGCCCTGATCGTGCACCATCGGACTACCATTTGTTTCGGTTAATGCAGAACTCCCTTAAGGAGTAAAGTTGGCGTCAAGAGAAGCCTGTGAAAATTACTTGTCGCAGTTTTTCGCCGAGAAACCACAAAAGTTTTACACTGATGGAATAATGTCTCTATAAGAAAAATGGCAAAAGGTGGTCGACCAAAATGGTACATATATAATGCACTTTATAAATATAAAAAAAAAATGAGTTGAAGTTTGATTAGAAATACGAAAAGACTTTTTCGACTACCCAATAATACAAAATTAAGAATCAATTTAACTTTGCTCGATATGACAACCTTTTGCCTTGTCTATGGCCTAGAGATGGTTCTGAAATGAATCGCAAACTGCCCGAATGTGACTTGGAGGTATTTTGGCCCACTACCGGACAATGCCTTTTTTCAGCATTGTCCTTTTTTCAAAGCCTTTTTCAATGCCTCGAGACTGGTGAATCTTTTAGTTCGGACGTTGATCTCCAAAATGGTCTAAAGAGAATAATTTATCGGATTTTATTCTAAGTTCGGAACGTTGTTTTTCGTCATTCTTAGTTCACTCGAGCTTTGTGAGTCGGTGCCGAGTCCTGTGGAAACGACCAAGGTCTGCCACCGAAATGTTTGTCTGCCCACAGCTTCAAAGCAACCACCAAAATACTTTCCCGATAATATAATATTTCGCATTTACCTTGACGCCAGGCTCGATGAAAACGATTGGAGAGCGCCCATCTGCGCCTACAGCGGCCCAAACCAATACCTGTGGCGAATGCTACCTCCTGCTACCTCACGAATTCCTCAATTTAAAAACTTTTCTCGTCAGAAAACGCAATGTTGCGAAATTGACCGCTTTCGGCCAAGCGAAGCAAAACCTTCGCTCTCTGAAGTCTGACTTGTTGCTGCTTTGGTGTGAGATCATGCGCCTTTTGGATCTTGTAAGGCTTGAGTTTCAGATACTTTTTTATTGTGCGGCGGATGCTACGGTTAAACATTTTCAGTTCTTTCGTCATTTGATTGGCACTTCGTCGGGCATTTCGCTCAAGTCGCTTCTTCACTTTTTGAACATGCGATCTAAAGTTGCCAGACCCTGTATATTAGAGGGTAATGAGACGGCAGATGAGCTAGCAAGAAGAGGCTCGGCACTAGACATAGCAGAGGCGGTGGCAGTTGCTAACCCATTCAACACAATAAAAACATACATTGCTTCACAGTACTAAGCTTTGCCCGAAATGAAGTGGAAGCAATTAACTACATGCACCACAACAAGAAAAGCATGGTGGTAGTAAAACATCCAGATGACGAATTACCTATTAGGATGCTCTCGCCCAAAAATCTCACGTCACCCTTACAGGTCATTGGCAGGTAGAGGATAATGCAGCCAGATCTAATCTGCTTTTCAATTCCATCTGCAGAAGCTGTCAAGCGGAGGGGGAGAAATAAAGCCTTTTCCACTATTTATACGAATGTCCAGGTCTAAATAGAGCAAGACTTCGCTCTTTCAGTAAGCCTTTCCTACAGCAAATTAATGAAATATCAGACATAGAGATAAGAAGTTTGGTGTTTTATTTGGGTCTCACCAAAAGGATCTGATTCAAAAGAGGATTATTTTGGTAGAAACTCCCCCACTTCAAAAACAACATCAAATAGATATTTCTTCACCTAATCAATAATTGGATCCAATTCTTTTAAATTCAGGATGTACTCCGTAGTGGTTATGCCAATTTATCGTGTGGATGGGTAGAGGGTGCAAAGGATCCTATATATTGGCGTCATCGGAGCATGTAGAACTTGCCCTAGTGCTGACCTGAATTTCGTTTTGCACTTAGTTTCCATCGAATTCTACGTTATTTGCATCGCTACTGGAAGTGCAATCAGGTTAAAGGCGGCTGGGCCCAGGAGGCAATCTCTCAAGGGATATGGTAGCATTCTTGGACAGTTATCGCCGTATTTCTCTGAACTTCAGACATATCTCTCTATCCACAAACTGGAGTTTGAGGGTCGTATCAGCGCAAGCTTACCAAGTAGGCAGGATTCGAACGAGGGGAAAATCTGTACCGAAGCTGGTTCCTCTGTCTACACTGACGATTTCAATATGAAATCAGAGTCGGAGTCTGAATCATCACCTATGCGATTCCGCAGGTATGCAAAATGCGTAGGGAATGTGAGAGCGGCATAGGCATCGCCCTGACAGTGGCTAAAGGGGAATTGCACAACTCATTTCCCAGGAAAGCGCAGAAAGCATGGAGATCCATTCCTTCATATGCTATTTCGGAAACCCTTTGGCCCCTGCACAATAGACGCAGGACTCAGAAAGTCCTGGGAACTCCATGCTATTCAATTTCCACACTCGTAGCTGTATTTACCGGTCACTGGAGGATCGACGCATAGGCGGAAAAACTAGGTTTACCATTTTGCCCATTGCAGAAGCTGTGAGGAACTTTCTGAAGAGCATTTCTCTGTAAATGTCCGGGTTTGGCACCTAGAAGACTAAAGTCACTGGGAGCTCCTTTTTCGACAGCTTGCGACAGCGCGCCAACATAAATCCCATCAATCTTCTCTACTACATCAATAGCTCTGGTTGGCTGTAGATATCTGCCTTTTGGAGGTCTCAGAATAGTGTCGAATCGGCACTTTAGTTGAGGTGTCAGACTGGTACTTCTATCATTTCACCTACCTAAACTAATGCGGCACATAGGAGAAATGAGAGCTAAATACATGCCGCATTAGAGCTCCAGAGCTGGCATCCGTTAGAGACCTGTCCGTGCTTACTTATGGAAAGGCGCCTTCAGATGGCAATCCGTCCACACTACTGGAGTAATAATGACTCAATGAAAGTACCTCTGACGCATTATCAATACCTTCGTATCTTTACAAACGCCTTTGTAAATATCTGATTTTAGTTTTTCAGTCCTAGCTAAAGAAATTTTTGACAAGCAAACTGACGCAATTCTCTTTTGTATTAGACATTATTTAATGTGCACCAACTCAATTCGTGTACACTGTGCGGCATTCACAGCTTTCCTTGACTTTGAAGTTTGTATCCACTTCAAGTGCTTCGGTAAATTAAAAATTCAATACGAAAACTTAAAAAGTTCAAGACTATTTTCCTTCGAAATTTTACTGCGCTCTTCCACTTTCTAATTTACTATTGTTCTAACTATTGCTGCACGTGCCCCGCACCGTAAGTGGCCTTTGACAATCCTACTACCACTTGCATTATTCACTTCCATGCAACACTTTCATACAACATTTAACTTGCAACACTTTTGCTTGCTAACAAGTAAGCGCTCAGTGTCATTGTCAGCCATCGCTTGGCCTCTCCATTGCATTGCGCCTGTCGCCGTAGTCTCTTTACGAAAATGTGTAAAATATGTCAAATGTGCTTTTCGGCAAAACAATAGCCATCCACAAGGATTGCATTTTTCACTATTCTGAAGTCTCGCCGCCATTTGCAGTAGTTGCACCCATTCAGATACCCTGCTGTCCGCACCGCACCGCACTGCAAACTACTTACTAATTGTGACAGTGTGAAGTGTGCTGAGACGCTTTTGCAATTTCGAGTGCGATTTGCAGTTTCTCGCCTCGCTTTGTTGTCGAACACAACAAATGAGTGAGCATTTATACACGCACACACACAGGCACAGACAATAGTAGAGCATAACATCCCCAGCAGGAAAAATGCGGAAGTGGAGGAGCTCAAGTTAAAAGCCGTGTAATTTAAGTATTAAAAAAAATATGGAAAAAGTTATATTGCAAATTTTTTAATGCAACTACAGATTTGATATATTTCTTTATTTTATTTTATTTAATATATGGAAAATAACAATAAATTATTATTTTACAGTAAAAGGAGCACTAGCTGCCAGGGCTTACGGCTCATTGCTCTAATAAGATTATTTTTTGACCAGAAAAGTTAAAGTAGACAGTTGACTTTCTGGAAAAGATTATTAATAAAGAAATTAGGTATTGAAGGAAGTAAATTCATAGGATATACGGAAGCTTATTTACATAGATTTACTTATGTTTAAATCAATTTTCTCAGATCCGCTCTAATTAAGTAACCTCTCATTTTTTCAATGTTTTCCTGAGAAGGAGGCTTTAGAATTTCCGATGGAAGCTGGTTGTTGAAACTTGTGTTCCTGTGATTCATAAAATGCTTGCAGTCGTCCAAAAAGTATTAGACTGTTAATGTTGACAGCGTGCAGTACGGGCAGGGAGATGGCCTCTCACCATTTAAAATGTGCGAGTGTGTACCGATTGTGTGTCCAATGCGAAGTCGGATGAAGCCAGTTATGTTCTTGGTACGTCTTATTGCTTGATAGTTGGGTTTAGTGCCAGTTGTATTTAATGGTGTTGCTCTATTCTCCAAGTCTCAGTTCTTTTTGCTTCAAAATATGTATTAATTAGTCCGCAGATGTCCTTCTTCAGCATACAATGAAATGTGCAAGGGTTCCATTGCTGCAGCATTAGCTTCCTGGTCGGCAAGCTTATTCCCTTTAGTGCCAACGTGGCCAGGAATCCACATTATTTTGATGCTCAATTAATATGCTTCACATGAGATTTGATATCATTTTTTGGTAAAACACAGACCTGAATTCTGTGGGGTGTTGCAACACCCCAAAAAACGTATTTAGGGTATAGTTTTTGGTTCAGAAGTCAAATACGTTTGTGGATGATAGACTTCTGCCTCTGAGCTTTGGGGACTTTGGTGTGATGGAATATTTTCTATTTTACTTTAATGTCTTTCTTATAGAGTAGACATTCTAGACTAAATTTTTCTTCACATTACTTATACATATTTCATTATCAGATTAAAATCAGGCTATGGAAGTTTAATTTTTGTAAAAAAATTCCTTCACATTTACCCAGCCAACCTATAAATTATTATATTTTGAATATACACTCTACAACTAGGCTTCTGTGGCTAAAGAGAAAAAAAAAGAAAAAGGCAAAAGAGCTGCTTAGTCTTTCAAGAGAGGATACCTCGAAGGTCATTCGCTATTTGGCAGGCATTTCTTGAGATCAGGAGTTTTCTCCCTTGAATATTGTAGAAGTTGTAGAGATGAAGAAGAGGCAGAAACAGTTGACTACTTTCTTTGTAATTGTCCAGCCTCAGCTAAAATCAGCGCAAGTTTTTGAGGTAGATACTTTTTCATTTCTCTTACGAGTCTGTCTGGCGTGCGAATGATCCCAATTTTGCACTTCATAAGAGCAACAAAATGATTTCACAAAGAAAAATAAATGAGGTTCCCGAGTCGCACAGTGGTATCACAACGGATAAGACCTTACACTTAGTGAGTTAGTCTTACAGACTGACTACCACCATAACCTCACCTAACCTAACTCTATCGGATCTAAGCATAACAGCCGCCTACTGAAGTAAAGAAAGAACATCCACTCATTTTTTCAGAAACATTCATTAATTTCAATTCAGCGGTGTCGGAATTTACATGTAACATACGAGGTTTGTTCAAAAACTAAGGTGAATTTTCAAATTTCGCGGGCTACGTACATTCGACTTTCGATTATTATATTGCACTCATCTCTAAGATATGATACGGTTTTGTTTGTGAGAGGCATAAATAAGACAATTGTTTTGTGTGTTCGGCAATTTTCTGCTATCGAAAAAATGGATCAAATTTTGTGTAAAAAATGGAGTTAAGTGCTCAAAAACACTTGAAATGTTCACAGTGGCATACGGTGAGAGTAGTCTGAGTCAAAAAAAATTTTACAAGTGATACAAGCTTTTCACAGAAGGTCGAGAAGATGTGAATGAAGACGCGCGCTCTGGTCGCCCCACCACATCAACAACCGATGAAAATGTTGAGAAAGTGAATAAAATTGTTATGTAGAAACGTCGAATCACGATAAGAGAATTTGTTGACAATGTCGGCCTATCGGTTGGTTCATGCATGCAATATTTTCGGCAATTTTTGGCATGAACCGTGTGGCAGCGAAGTTCGTTCCAAAATTGCTGAATTTTGACCAAAAGCATCGCTCAGAAATTGTTGAATGACGTTAACAATGATACAGATTCGCTTAAAAGGGTCATAACTGGTGACGAATACTGAGTATATGGCTTTGACATCGAAACCAAAGCCCTATCGTCCCAATGGAGAGCAAGACCGAACAAAAGGCGCCAAGTTCGATCAAATGTCAAGATTTTGCTCACTGTTTTCTTCGATTACCATGGCGTAGTGCATCAGGAGTTCTTACCATAAATAGGAGTATTACCTTGAAGTTATATGCCGTTTACGTGCAGAAATACGAAATAACGCCCGAAATTGTGGGAAAAAAATGCATGGCTTTTGCATCATGACAATGCACCTGCTCACTCATCTTTGCTTGTGAAAGATTATTTGGACAAAACCAACACATGATTTGGCCCCCTGGTACTTTTTCTTGTTCCCAAGATTGAAAGAACCCATGAAAGAACGGCGTTTTGCGACAATTGAGGACAATTGAGAAACCGAATCGCTGAGAGAGCTCAAGGACATACCAAAAAGTGGATATCAGAACTGTTTCGATTATTGGAAGAAACGCGGGCACAAGTGTATGAATATATTTGAGGGGGACTACTTTGAAGGAGTTAAAATAGAATTTGATCAATAAATAAATATTTTTTGAGAAAAATTAAAACTCATCTTATTTTTTGAATACTTCTCGTACTTGTTTGTTGTTGTAGTTAATTATTTATTTTCTGAGGTGACTTTGTGCACTTGTTGGATCGTTCAATATTTTCGTCTAAATCCGAGCTGATGTTGAGGAATCAGATTCATTCTTGTTATGATGGATAAACTCTAAGCAGTCAAAGAGTAGCTTCTCAAATATTTTTGATATTGTCGGCAGCAGACTTATGCCTTTTGGCACCCTAAAGCGCCAGTGATGGCTATCTTGGTCTAAGGTGCACTAAAGTAATTCTGAGAAGATAATTTTTGTTTCAGAGCTGCAAACCACTAGAAGGGAAAAATCCATTTTCAGGCGAAAAACACCTCTGACAGTCTTTCAAGTCGGGTCTTGGAGCGCAAACGCTAGAAGAGTTAAGAGAAAGTTGGAGGAGCTTAATTGTTATTAGTTCTATTTTTGTTTTTTTAATCCCTTTTATCTAATAATATATTTTTGTTGTAATTACCATTTTTGCACAATTCAAATGCTAGAATATTAAGTACGAGGTCTGTTAGAAAAGTATCCGACTTTGTTTTTTATTTCTAACACCTGACAAATTTGATTAACGCGCGCTTGCATAAGCAGGCCTGTAAGCTTCCTGCACATGTGTGAATTTTTTCCCTCCTGTCGCTAGCGTCAGTTGCTGTCAAGCAGAACGTAACATGCTCTCGTCGATTTTTGAATACGTCTAGGTGACGTGGAATGCTTCCACTGTAACGACTGTATTTTGGTTTTCGGGTCGTACCCGTACACCCAGGACTCATCACCAGTGATAATGGTGTTCATGAAGTCAGGATCACTGTTTATGGCGTTCAGCATGTCCTGTGAGACTTCAGCACGAAGTTCCTTTTGCTCCGCCGTCAGCAGCTTCGGCACAAATTTAGCCGCCACTCTCTTCATGGCCAAATCTTCGGTCACAATGGAGTGAGCCGAAAAAGTGCAATTTCTCGGATAGTCACACGACGGTCCCGCATCACCACAGCGTTCACTTTGGCATGTTGATGGCCGAGCAGAGCGTGGCTCGCTCTTCGCCGATGTGCGACCGTTTTTAAACCGATTGAACCACTCCTTAATCTGTGTGATGCCCATAGCCGTCCGAATCTTTCGAATGATTTCCACCTGGCTATCGCCCAGTTTCTGGCAAAATTTGATGCAGTAACGCTGTTCCAATCATTCCGCCATTTTGCTTATATTCAAAAACCGACGAGAGCACTAAATACGATGTTGACAGCAACTGCCGCTAGCGACAGGCGGGAAAAAATTCACACATGTGCAGGAAGGTTACAGGCCTGCTTATGCAAGCGCGCGTAATTCAAATTTGTCTGGTGTTAGAAATAAAAAACAAAGTCGGATACTTTTCTAACTGACCTCGTACTTAACCAATTTCCCACAATACCAGGAGTACGAAATGTTTACATGTGTATATGTGTATGTAAATGTATGAGTGTTTGTAGTATAAGTACACCTCAACACATCTGCAGGCATTAAGAAAACTGAAGGAACAAAAAAAAATTCCATACTGAATGGACCACTTCTTTTTGTTTCATTGCTTAAAGGCGTTTTAGACAATGAAAGCAACAACAACAAAAAAGTCAAAGCGACAATGGCAATGAAAAACAATCAAAAACAACAACTAAGTAAAATACGCATTTGTTTTCCATTTGCAATGGCTCTCGCAGCTTTTGTTTGCAGACTTCCTTAGTCCTATTGTGTAAGTATTTCTTTTTTCTACTTTGTACTGTAGATTGGGTTAAAGGGCAGTCAAGCTCACATCTTAAATGGAAATTAAGGAAAGCACCAGTGCATTGGTGGTGGTGAGAGTGGAAGGTAGTGAGTCTTTTACAAAATATTAGCCTATTTCTGGGCGCTCAAGCTGTAAACATGCCGACAATGGCTTTCTGCCTCTGTATAGACATTTAGTCTGGCGGCCACTTGGTTATTGTGGGTGTATACGTTGCCAGCATGCACTCACGTATTGTATGGGTGTTAGTAAAGTAGCATTTCAATGATGTAATTTCCTTTTGTCACATTTTGCTATTTGGCCTGATTTTGTTTTTTTTTTAATAAAGCGGATGTTTAAAGGATGAGGTTTATTAAAAATGGTCAAAAAATACTGGTGAGAAGAAGTTGTACAAAATTGTAGCCTTCATTTATAATTTTGCGACTATATTCTTGCAATTTAAAGCACTTAAAATAAAAATTAAAAAAAAGCTCCCGTAAACTTTTCCAAAAATTGGTTCAGTTGCAGGCCTGAGTATAATAAGAAGTGCAATGAAAAAATGTTTCAAAGAAAATTAATAAGTTGCAGGCTTGAGTATAATAAGAAGTTCATTGAAAATATTTTTGAAACAAAAACAAAATAATTTTAATTAAGGATTTATTCAATGTTGAAAATTTTTCGCATTGAATTGTTAAAGTGAAATGTATTCGGTTTTTGGATACTTAAATACTTAGAAACACAAATTTTTCAAATTTTTTTATATACTTAAAAAGAAAAGATTTTTGGAAAACATTTTTATATTTTTTGTTAGAAATTTTTCTTGTTAACAACTGTTGGGAATTCTTTTTTATTTTTGTAAACATGTTTAGAGGAATCTTTTTCGTTAAAAATTTTTTGAGGTTTTTTTTTTGTAAATTTTTTTTGGGGAATATTTTTTTGTTGGGAATATTTTGGGGAATTTTTTTTTTTTGTGTGTTTCCTATCAGATTTTCGAAGGAATACAATTTTTCTACAAATTCGAATGAAAAGTCGTCAAAATTTGATGAAAATGTAAGATTTAAGGGGGTATTCTAGTCTAGAAATTCGAAAAAATCGTTTTTTTTTTGTTATTCCCTTTCCCTTAACCTTTCGAAAATATGTCCTTAAAAGGATTTGTTAAAATTTTAATTATTTCCAGAGATATAGCTATTTTAGTGGCACGACTTCTAAACTGGCTCGGCTGGAACGCAGCAGGGCGTAATTGCACCCAAAACTTTAAACGCGATTTTCTCGAATCTATATACAATATTTCAAAATGTTTACCTTGATTTCTCAGGTTCTACTTAACCGATTTACTTGAAATTTGATGTGAGCCTTTTCAATATATATAGCTATCGTACTTACTATTATTATAAACAAAATAAAAATGTTTACTATTTTTAAAACTTCCGAAAAGTAACAAAAAGTAGTAGATAAATTTATCATTTCTTCGGGCAGCCATAATTTGGCCAAAACAAATTTTTTTTTGACGTTTTTGTAGTAAGTACAATAGCAGCATTCAGCAAGATTAATAATGTTTTTTATTTTTTTGTTTCAGATTATTAGAACGCTTGCAATCGTAGTAGCTGAGGCGCGCCATGTTTTGTTAACCCCCACTTCAACAACTTATATCTTTTTGAGTTTTTCGTTTTTTGAGATTTTTAACTTTTTTATGTATTTTTAAAACATTAATAAATATTTGACTAAAAAACGGATACTAAAAATATTTTTTTTTATTTATACATAGCACCCGAGAAAAACACCTCAAATTCATGCCTCTGCACTAGAATACCCCCTTAGGATTTTATGGTTCTTGATCTAATGAAAGTAGTTGGAACGTAATTTTTAACAGTATGCTGAAAATTGACTTTTTCCTAGACGCATAACGCAAATAAGTTAAACCTAACAATCGCCCAAATTGCATAAACGGTTATCGCGCCAATTAAGAATCCTGATTCTTCAGGATCTTTTTGAATGCTTAATAATAAAAAACAAAATTTCTAAGTAATAATCAATATAAATTATTTGAAAAACTGATTTATGACCGCCTTGATCCCCTAATGCAAGCGAACGACATCATTCCTTCTGATAAATTTGGCTTTCGGCAAAAACATTCAACGATGCAACAAGTACACAGAGTAACAAACAAAATACAAAAGGAAATTGACAACAAAAATCATTGCGTCGCAGTCTATCTTGATGTCGCGAAGGCCTTTGACAGTCTACTTTTGCACAAATTAAAAAAAAATACTTCCAACTGACTATTATCTACTCTTGCGGAGTTACCTTAAAGAAAGATATTTTTATGTTAAATATCAGGACGAATGCTCTGATGTACTACGCATGGAAGCAGGTGTTCCACAAGGAAACGTTTTGGGGCCACTCTTATAGATTTTCTATACACACGATATACCCTGCCCAAGTGACAATGGCATGATTGCAACTTTTCCTGTGGACACCGTTTTAATGGCATCTAATAAAAACATAAATGCTGCCACAAATAAACTACAACAGCTACTTAACACAACGCTGGCCTGGTTCAATGCATGGGGAATCGAAATTAACAGATAAAACTATCCAAGTAATACGAGGGGTGCCTTTTATATTTCGGGATTTGGCAACCCTGGTGTTGCAATCTGGCAGCTGACAGCTGTATCGCAAAGTTTGACATTTTTTGGCTTTTACGTACTCAGAACGTTTTGAAATACCAGCGCTATTTGTGTTGTTTACAGTAACTTAAAAGATTCATCTCGGTCCAAAAATGGAATTAAATCGTGAACATTTTCGTGCGATTATTTTTTACAACTTTCGACGTGGATTAACTCAGCAACATTGCATGGATGAACTTAATTCATTTTTTGGCGATGAAGCTCCATCAAGGACCAGTGTTTATCGATGGTATGGTGAATTCAATCGTGGTCGTAGTTCACTCCAAGACGAATTTCGTGAAGGTCGTCCAAAATCAGTTGTTGTTCCGAAAACCATTGATGCTGTGCGCGAACTGATATTGCAAGATCGTCATGTGACCTATCGTGAGATTGAGACAATCTTAGGCATTAGTGGGATCAGCATACATTCAATATTGCATAAGCATTTGACTGTCAAAAAAATTTGTTCGCGTTGGATCCCACACAATTTGTCAATCGCTCAAAAAAAGGCTCGTGTCGATTGGTCGAAGGAAATGCTCAAAAAATACGATCGCGGGGCTTCGAAACACGTCTATGACATCGTGACAGGTGATGAATCATGGATTTACGCGTATGAGCCCGAAAGTAAACAGCAGTCGACTGTATGGGTGTTTCAAGATGAGCCAAATCCAACAAAAGTTGTTCGCGCACGAAGCACTTCCAAGCAAATGGTCGCCTATTTTTTCGGAAAAACTGGACATGTCGCAACCGTACCACTAGACCAACGCAGAACAGTAAATTCTGAATGGTAGACAATCATTTGTTTGCCAGTTGTCTTCCAAGAAATTAGGAAAACCCATCGCCAAAGATGGATCACTTTTCACCAGGACAATGCGAGCTCTCACACATCGGCTCAAACAACTGCATTTTTGAGCACCCAAAACATCGAATTAATGGGTCATCCGCCGTATAGTCCTGACTTGGCACCGAATGACTTCTTTTTATTCCCGTACGTAAAAAACAAACTGAGAGGTCAACGTTTTTCGACACCTGAAGAAGCGGTTGCGGCATTCAGAAGGCATGTTTTGGAGGTACCTCATTCAGAGTGGCAAAAGTGCTTCGACAATTGGTTCAAACACATGCAAAAGTGTATAGATCTTCATGGAGAATATTTTGAAAAACAATAAAGCGATTTTCGATGATTAAAATTTGTTTTTGTTCTCTAACCCCGACATATAAAAGGCACCCCTCGTATACACAAACAGAAAGTGTGAGATCCACAAATATTGACTATAAATAATAGAGTCATTAAATACGATACAAAAGCCAAATATTTAGGCATAATAATTGATGCAAAACTGATCTGGATGGAGCATATACTTCAAAAGAGAAACGAAGTTAAAAACAGATTCAGACAACTATGTTTTATGTCATATAATTCTTATTTGCATTATCCTTCATATGTTGTAAAAGGAAATGAACTTTAAATAATGTTACGCGTATATTTGAATAATTGTTATAAAAATTACTAAGTGTCAAAAGTAGACAGATGTACCTAATAAATTGGAAACAAACAAAAAAAAATTGTAATTACCTGAAGTTATTTTAATACTTAAAATATTACAAATAAATCGTTCTTACGTAAAATGTACTGCTTTTACATCCATTTTACTCCATGCAACCAAAAATTTAATCCGTTTCACATGAACAAATTTTCATAAATAAATTTGTTCCCAAAGGGTTAATTTCTCTTCATAAAAATGGTAGCGAAATGGCATTGAAAAAATGATAGCAAAAACAAAAAAATAAAAAACGAAATTTATGATTTTTTTTAGTTTGATAATTTTTTTAAATTTTAGAGATTTAATAAAAAATGTCTAAGCATCTCCATAAAAATGCTCTAATTTAGCTCTTATAAACAGAACTTCGTTAATCGTTTTTGGGACCTTTTTGAAGCGATATTAGACAAACTTTACTAGAGAAAAAAGGAAAGAAACTCATTAGCTATTTATAGCTCACCCTACGTAATCGAACTCATTTTATTTCTGCTTAAAATCTGTTCACTTAATCCTGGCAACGCTCTCGTCTTGATTGTTAAATGTTTAAAAACACATTGTAATATCCTTTTTATTATCCTCACGATTCTTTTACTTTTGAATATCTCAATATCTTATCCCCAAATTGCCGCACATATTTTTCGAACTGTTTCTGCTTTCCTCCGAAACTTCATGTGCTGCTATTTGTAAAACCTGGTATTTATTTTTTAATTTGCTTCTTTACATAAATGTCCATTTCGAGTTTTATTTTATGGAAATTCCCCAGCCAACATACAAACCACATGTAACCACATGTAAAATGATTTTAACATTCCGCACACTCAGTCAGCTGCTAAGCATATCTGCATACCACACGCACACAACTTTATATATTATACATATCAACTGTAGCCACAGCTGCGCCTGCTACCATCACTAACGTCACTGTTTACTAACAGCCACTGCTCCTGCTGCTGTGGCACTGCCTAGGTAACATAGCCGCCTGAGCACCACTCACAGGCACATAATCGCGTATTCGCTTCATTTAAATGTTACGCCAACAAATAAACAGCTTTGCTATGCTATTTAATAGACAGCTTGAATTCGGCTGCAGCAGAATGTGGTCATAATTTGCCAACAGCCTCATTTTCATGTCAACGTTGAGGAAACAAAAAATGGATCGCCGCAATTGTCTGGCCTCGTATGCTTTGCTTTACTGCTTTTAGTGCTTCAGCCGTCATGAATTGCACAATTTTTGCGGTAAAATTTGGCAATTTCTCGTTTTTCTCGTTTCGGTCTGTTCGTTAGCCGATTATTGTCGAGTTGCCGACGAGAGTTATAAAATTTTGCTATTTTAATGTTGCTGGGGTAGCTGGCATTTTAAATGAGCAATTTTTGGTATGCCACCAAATATAATATTTTTTAAATGGGTACATTTATTAGGAGTGTTTTTGAGAGTTTGCCATTAAACAGAGGGAATGTGCGAATGAGAATGGCCGTAATATTAGGTGAAGTAAAAGGTGCTCAACGTTTTTTTTTCGATTTTTTAAAGACATCTAGCGGAAAATAATCAGAACGTTTTGCTATACCTAATACATTGACAATTTACTCTTGCTGCACCTAAATTGCGCTATTTGACTCGCCTGCTTTAAAATCTTTGCAATTTACCTAAGATTTTGGCATTCCAGTTCGTGATTACTGCCTTTGAAGTGGCATCCGTTGAATCATTTGCCAACACTTATCCGCTAAATGCTGAATCCAGATGCTGTATGTAATTTCACAGTCCCAGCTTTTGAGTGCTTGCTTGGCGTTTTTGTAGTTAGCGCGAATTCCGGCACAAATCGTCGTCTCCTTGTGCTGGCATTTTGTTTTGCTGCTTCGCCATCTGCTACTGCACATCAACTTCAGTTTAGTGCCATTACGGTCACTCATACGCCCGGGCTAACTATTTTCGTGCGTCCATCTCCATCGAGACGGTGGTGGGTAAGTGAGCTCGCAGCCGCTTCTGTTTTTATTCCGCTTAGACATCGTTTTCTTATTTTCTTCCTTTTCAATATCTTTGTTCTTTTTTCTTCGTCTTCTTCTTCAACTTTTTTCGAAAGCATTCAACTGTAAGCGAAAACTATTTACGAAGTGCGTATTTTTGCTTCTGTTTAATGCCATTTTTGTAGTTGTATTAATGCGTTTCTCTATTACTGCCGGCATTTCTGCATTTATTTTTCGATTTCTGAAATGTTTGCAATGTTTTTTACATAAAATTTTCATCGTCTTCTACATAAAATTTCTACGTTAAGACGGGCTTCTTCGAGTTTACCGTTTCTTCCTTTTTTGGCAGACTCTTTCTTTATTTTTCGTATGTCTATTGCTTTTCCGGACATCTATCTCTACTGCTACATCCGTTAAATTACGGTATTTTCCTATCATTCGAAAGGCGCCGGGTTGGCTGTGTCTGGTCTCTTCGACTGCATCTACTACTTGGAGTTATTTTTTTCGTTATGTGAAAATTTTCGCAGTCTTGCTTTTTCTTGTTGCCCCTGCGACGAACGTTGAGTAGCTGTTACAATGAATGTTTGCGTCGCTTTACATATTTTGATTTTATTTACCATAACACATTTTAAGATGAGTGTGGGAAGGCAAATTTGGCGGAAAAGAGAACTACTATAAAATGTTAAAATCTCGCAAGTAAATTTACTATGTGGTGGTATTTTTTTTATAAAATTATTTCATTTAATAGCAATCAAAATTTTCCAAATCAACTTGTCTCTCTAATTAAAATATGTTTAACAATAATTTGAATTAATTCAAAGATTTTTAACACTTGTAAAGATCCAAAAAAAAACTGAAAATAAGGGCAGCTTATTTTTCTATATTTTTTCACAATTCGTTGGACTTTATATTTTATGCAATACAGTGCTCTTTTCTGTAATGACATATGGATACATGTATCAGAATTGATTATAATGAAGACCTTTGCCTTTGTCGCTAGGCTAAACACCATACGGCTGCTAATGGCTTTTTCAGCAGAAATGGGTTTAGAGGTCCACCAGCTCGATTTTGTAAGCGCATATTTAAACGGAACTGTAGAAAACGAAATGTACATGACTTTGCCCAGCGATTTGCATGAGATATTGAGCGATGCTGAAGCATCTCAATACACGAAATACAACGCCTGTTTATTGAAAAAAGCAATCTATAGCTTAAAGCAGTCGGGTAGATTGTGGTACCAAAAGCTAGATCAGAAGCTACAAAATATGAACATGACAGCATCGAAATGTGATCCGTGTTTATATATGTACAGAAGCAAAAGCACTATTGCTCTTATTGCCATATATGTTGACGACATAATCGTAGCGTCGAACAACAAGCAAAAATTAGAAGATATAAAAAATGAACTGGCATCCACTTTTGAAATGAAGGATTTAGGCCCGATAAAGTTTTGCCTCGGAATTGAATTTAATCAATGTGTAAACACAAAAACTATTACAATGTGTCAATCGAAATACGTAAGTCAATTACTGAAAAAATTTAACATGGAAGAATGCAAACCGGTTGCCACACCTGCAAACGCAAGCATAAAGCTGTCTAAGGCAATGTCTCCGAAAACCGAAGAAGAACGTAATTCTGCAAGCAAACTGCCATTCCAGAATCTAGTTGGCTCACTAATGTACTTGACTGTTTCAACAAGGCCAGACATCGCACACATCGTAAGCGTATTGAGTCAATTTAACACCAACTACGGAAGTGCACACTGGGTGGCAGCAAAGCGAGTATTGCGCTATTTAAAAGGTACACCGAATCTTGGAATGACTTTCACTTCAACCAAAAACAGCACTTTAGAAGGATTCGCCGATGCCGATTGGGGGTCAAATATTGACGACAGAAGATCGTATACCGGGTTCACATTTAAATTAGCGAACGGAGCAATAAGTTGGGAGTCCAGAAAACAGCGTACAGTGGCTATGTCAAGCACCGAAGCTGAGTACATGGCGCTTTCTGATTCAACCAAAGAAGCAATACACCTGAAGAGGTTAGTCAGAGAAATAACCGGCGAAGACAGAACAGTAATCATCTACAATGACAACCAAGGCGCCGGTAAGCTAAGCAAAAATCCGATTTTCCATAACCGCACCAAACACGTCGATATACGTCATCACTTTGTCCGTGAAGCTGTTGAAAGAAAAGACATTATTATAAAATATATTAGCACTGAAAAGATGCCAGCGGACGTTTTGACAAAAAGTTTGTCAGCAACCAAGCACATTCATTGTATACAAAATCTCGGAATGAAACTAATTTAAGATTTATATTTCGGGAATATGTACTTAATTTAATTACTAATTTAACACACTTTGTTTTTGTTTGATGAAACTGCTACTGCAATTTTCCGGGAAATATGTTTGTGGCGCATTTTCGCCCTCTATCGACCGCACAAACTTACTATTTTTCGGATTTTTAAAAATTGTGGTCAAAACGATCACCACAGGTAATCAATATTGGATTAAAATACTCTGCAAGGGTATTCGTCATTAAATTTTATTATTAACGCTTAAAGACAATGCTATTGGTAGATGTACTTTTATACGTGTTTTTTCAAATAATTTTTTACATCTGTTTTCAATGTTCAATTTCAAACTCAGCTTCTTATCTAGAATTATTCCTAGATATTTAACTGAATCAGATAGAAGTAATGATTCCCCTTTTAAAGTTATTGTTTGCAGTGGAGGGGATTGTTGTCTCCTATTGAGGAGAACAAGATCTGTCTTTGCTGGATTTGCATTTAGTCCGCATTCAGTGCACAGAATTCAGTGCACAGGACAGAAATGACCTAAAGGGCTGACTTTTCAACTTAACTTTTTAGTAAATTTTCGTGAGTGTCCACTTTTAGCTGACCAACCACAACTTCGATTTAATGCTTCAACTCTTGCATCATCTCTGTATGGTTGGCGTAGCATTTATCTTTAACGTCACCCTACAAAAAATAGTCTAACGAAACCATATTTTAGCATCTAGACGGCTAGTTAAAATCATCACTTCGACTGATTATTCAACTTTTGAAGAGAACTTTATAATTACGAGTAGCGACCTATGAAATTTAATGAATTCAAAAAGCGTATTTTTATAATTTTTTAATTTTGTTTGTAATCATCCTCAAGTGAAATACAATTTTCACATCGTAAATATAAAGCCTTTATGACATTAAAAATATTCTTCAGACGCCTCAAAAAGATTTTTGCGGCATTTTGTCTCATTCGCAATTCACGTTTAAATTTTGAAATCAGGAAAAAATCAGTTGGTGCCAGCTCCGGGCTGTAAAGTGGGTAGCCAATTTTTATGAATCCTGTTGCGTTTTTTTCATTACTCGTTTCGATATCGACTTTATCTCTTTGACTGGTGGCTGTGACGTCCTTTCTCCCCTTCATATCCACTGCATCTGCCCTTATTTGAACTCTGATTTATGCTAGCAAATGCAGGTTTCATCAACAGTCATTTAAGAGTTGGCCTCTCTGTAGTTACTCACTTGCGTAAATTGATATCCTTCTAACTACTAAAATATCTCAGGAGCACAAGCAACAGCTGTGCCACATAAAAAAAAAAATCCAGTAAAAAGTAGGAAAACTTACGGTTGAATGAGCACGATAATAAAAATATAATTTCTATTTTATGTTCAACTAAATCCTAAGTAGCCTGTGCTTGTATTAAAATATTCAAAGTTTTTATGTGCAGTCAAAGAGAATTTTCAGCAAAATTTATGTAAATGTACTTACTTGCGCAAAGCTCAAAAATGCTTAGCAAATAAAAGCAGCTAAAAGTAGTTGTAAAGATGCTGAGAAACGACAAAAATATATAAAATGGTATTTCATATTTTCCTTTGTTTTGTGTTTACTAGATTTTTTTGGCACGTGGGACAAGCACTGAAGCTGGTCTGTGACAAATAAATTTGGTTGTGTGCTTAGAAACTGACTATGAATGGCAGAATGGCCACAGCTGGTGTGGAGTTTGTGGGTGTGTGTCTAGGAGGTTTATGGCTTATGGAATACCTTGTTTTGAATGAAAGGACTTTTAGTTTTTATTTTTATTTTTTTTTTTTGGTTTTTTTGTTGAATTTGATAACAGGCTTAAATTGTTTAATTTAGTTGTAGGGCGAAAAACTGGAAAATTTTGCTTTGGTGAATAAAGAGCAAAACAATTGCTCGTGAGGAGATGTATGGTCTTACATGTGCTTTAAGTACACTTGTGTTGAAAATAGTAGAAGTGTGAAATAATTATTGTAAATATTTTATTAAAAATTTACTAAATGTTCTAAGATATAAATTTTATTTTTTAATTTTAACCAGTTCTTATAAAGATCCAGTTATAAAGATAAGTTAAGTTTTCTTAAGATAAGAAGTAAAACATTTGAACTAAGAAAATTTAGAACTTCAACTAAATTTTTAAAATTTTAAGTAAACAGTTTTTAAAATTTGAACTCTAAAATATAATTTTTTTTTTAATTTTCACAAAAATTTTTTAAAAATTTGAACTAAAAATTTTAAAAATTTTATCTCAAAGATTTTTTAAAAAATTTAGCTTAAAAATTTAAAAATTTTTGAACAATTTTTTTTTAAATTGAACTTAATAATTTGAACATTTTAATTGAAAATTTTGATATTTGAACCAAACTTTAAAAAATTTGAACTATTTTTTAATTTTAAAATTTAATTGAAAATTTTTTTAAGGTTTAAACTATAAATTTTTAAAATTAAAACTAATTTTATTTTTTATTTAAACTAAATTCTTATAGAAATTTAAACTAAATTTTTATAGATATTTCAACTAAAACATTTGACAAAAATTTTTTTAAAATTTTAACTGAAAATTTTAAAAATTTTAACTCAAAGATTTAAAAAAAAATTTTAACTTAAAAATTTAAAAATCTTTGAACGATTTTTTTTTAAATTGAACTTAACATTTTGAACATTTTAATTAAAAACTTTGAAATTTGGAACCAAACATTAAAAAAATTTGAACTATTTTTTTAATTTTAAAAATTTTATCAAAAATTTGTTCAAGCTTTAAACTATAAATTTTTAAAATTTAAACAATTTTTTTTATTTAAACTTAACTCTTTTAAAAATTTAAACTAAATTTTTTTAGATACTTCAACTAAAACATTTAAAAAATTTTGACTAAATTTTTTTTAAAAATTTGAACTAAAATCTTTTAAAACTTTGAACTAAAAAAATTGTTAAAACTTGAAATAGAAAAAACTTGAAAATGTGAATAAAAACAATTTAAAATATTTGCACCAAAGTTTTTTAAAAATTTGTATTAAAGAGTTTAAAAAAAAAATCTAAAGCTAAAGAACTGTAAAACTTTAAAATATTTTAAATAAAATATTTTTAAATTTTAAACTAAAGAACTAAAAGGAATTTGAATTAAAATATTTACAAAATTTGATCAACATTTTTTTAAATTTCAACTATAATTTTTTTTTAAATATCAACTTAAATTAAAAAAAATTCCAAGTAAAAGATTTAAAACCTTTGATTTACAAAATTTATAAATTTGAACTAAGAAAACTTCAAAATTTTAATTAAAAAATTTTATAATATTTGCACTATTTTTTTTTCAAACATTTGAACTAAAAAAATTAAGAAAATTTTAACTAACAATTTTTAAAAATTTTAATACATAAATTTAAAAAATTTGAACACAATTTTTTTTACGTATTTGAATTTTCTTTTTAATTTTAACTAAAACTAGTAGTAAAAAATTTAACTAATAGTTTTAACTAAAACTTTTTAAAAAAATTGAGCTAAAGAATTTTAATGAAAATTTTTTTAAAATTTAATCTAAATTTTTTAAAAATTCCAACTAAAAGATTTAAAAAATTTTACCTAACGAACTTATAAATTTCAACTAAGAAAACTTAAAAATTTGAATTAAAAAGTTTTAAAATATTTGAATTAAATTTTTTCAAACATTTGAACTAAAAAAAAATTAGAAATTCGAACTAAAAACTTTTAAAAATTTTAATCCAGAAATTGCAAAAATTTGGACAAAATTCTTTTAAGTATTTGAATTTTTTTTTTAATTTTAACTATAATTTTTTTTAAATTTTAATTCAATTTTGTTTTAATTTCGATCTAAATTTTTTTAAATTTCAACCGTACATTTTTTAAAATCCAACTAAAAGATTTAAAAAATTTGAACTAACAATTTTTAAAAATCTTAATCCAGAAATTGCAAAAATTTGGACAAAATTTTTTTAAGTATTTGAATTTTTTTTGTATTTGAATTTTGTTTTTTAATTTTAACTATAATTTTTTTTAAATTTGAGCTAAAGGCTTTTAATTCAATTTTGTTTTAATTTTGATCTAAATTTTTTTAAATTTCAACTATACATTTTTTTTTAAATTTGAACTTAAATTAAAAAAAATGTTCCAACTAAAAGATTTAAAAACTTTGTTGCAAAAAATTTATAAATTTGAACTAAGAAAATTTAAAAATTTGAATTGAAAATTTTTATATTATTTGAACTAAATTTTTTGAAACATTTGAAAAAAAAAATTAAAAAATTTGAGCAAGAATTTTTAAACATTTTAATTCAGAAATTGAAAAAAATTTGAACAACATTTTTTAAGGTATTCGAAATTTTTTTTTTTATTTTAATTAAAATTTTTTAAAAATTTGAACTAAAAGATTTAAAAAATGTGAATTAATTTTGTTTAAAAATTTGAACTAAAATCTTTTAAAACTTTGAACTATTTTTTTTTTAATGCCAACTAAAAGATTTATAAAATTTGAGATACAATCTCTTTTTATTTTAACTAAATTTTTTTTTTAAATTTGAATTTAAAAGCTTTACAAATTTGAACTAAAATTTTTTTTTAATTAAGCTACGATTGTTTTTTAATTTTAGCAAATTTTTTTTTTTTATTTGAACAATTTTTTTTTAAATTTGAACTAAAAAATTTAAAAAAATTGTCGTTTTAATTAACAGTTGAGTTACCTAGAAAACTTTTAAAATATGCCTTTCCATATTTTTTATTACAATTTTTTTTTGTTGCGAGTCTTAAAAAGTTTCACCACATTTTTTGAATTTTATTCTCTCATTCGTAAGCTTTTCTATTTAGCTTCAACCGTTTAGCGAACAACTGTCCGTACAGTGAATAAAATTGCAGTTGAATAGCAGATGGCAAAAAATGCATTGCCACCGAAATAAAGAAATTCACTACAAAAAAAAAATCACAAAAAAGAAAAGAAAACAAAAAACAAACGTGAGCTTCTAAAATAATTTTGCATAAAGTTGCACAATAACCGTATAATATTTTTTCGTGAATTTTGCATTTTCGCCGCGAAATTTCGCATGCACTTTGTCGCCGAACGCCTTGTCACCCACCTTCCAGCCTCCTCCCTGGCTCATGCAGTCGTGCACATAAAGGCGTGAAATTTACACTTTTGGACAAACTCAGCGAAGAGTTTTTTTTTACAATCAGCTTCAACATTTGCAACATTCACTTTTACAGCTTGCACTCGCAGATTTTTTATTATTGTGTTGCTTTTGGACGCAATATAAAAAGTGCCGCTGGTGAAGGGGTTGAGTGAAGGAAATAGTCCAAGCATAAAAGTGCACATTAGAGCTGCTTGCAGCTGCCACCAAATCTACGCGGCAACATTGTGACTACAACCAGCGTTTGGTATTGTTTTTGTTGCTGCCACTACTGCTGCTGCTATTCTTTGTTTTTTGTTGGTATTTGCACTGCATTCAAATGTTGCGAAATTTCTACATTTGATGGTGGAAAATGCATGCGCGTACATGTTGACAAACACACAAATTCACATATTCATGCTCAGATTTATATGTGCGTATATGGGCATGTATGTATAGATGTGTGTTTAAATGTATGTATAGTCGTATGCGCGCATGCCTTTGTTTTAATGCGCGCTACGTGTTTGGCGGCGCCTCGCGTCACTTCGTAAATTCGTATTAGTCTCACTTTGTGTTGACAGTTTGGCAACATTGCAACACAAATACTTCATAAATTGCACCATGAGCAACGCACACACTCACACATGCTTCTGTGTATGTATATGAAAAACTATACATGCAACGAATACCAGCGGCGCGAAATGCAATAAAGTATGGAGCGCTGCAAGCAATTTTTTGCTAATAAAATATGATGGTGTAGGTAAAACACCGTTATTTACTATTTTTGGTAAACATAAAGTGTGTAGCCACAGAGCTAAGTCGCCTTAGTCTGGAATTATTCAAATGACAAATATTCGTTTGAGAACTGACTGTGCTTTGGGGCGTAAAGTTGAAATACTTTGGAATTCAGTTGTGAAGTACTCCTTTGTGTATACGGCGTAGAGGTAAAGAGCAGACATTTTTTATGCTTCATACAAGTTTTTTAGTTTGAGTTTTTTTTTTCAAGAATTTTTGCTTCTTACGAATATTTTATGAGACAAAATTTCTCAAATTTATTTACTACAACTTACGCTAAGAGTTTGGAGATCAAAAATTCTTCAGCTCTTATATTTTATCACCTGTTCATGCTGAAGGGAATAAGCCAAGAGATTAAACGTATGAACGATGTAAAAAATAAAATATCTGCTAAATCTCCACCTTCAATGCAGCATTTTGAGCGAATTTTATTTCGGCATAACCGAAAGGCAGATCCTCTCTTCTTATTGTATTGTATAAAAATGTCCTATAGCGAGTTTATAAGTAGAATGAAAGGGTACCTGAATCTGATGACGCCATTCGGTTCCACACTTATGGATGCACGCTGCGGGGCAGAGTCGGTGGAGCCATTTGTGTTCGAGAACTTGGTACGATGAGGTCTGCGTATTCCAGACCACTACAAAGCACTTCAAGCCGAACTAACAGCAATTTCAGCATAGAGCAGAAAAATAAATTTAAATTTTCCACTCAGATAGTTAAGCTGCCATCAAGGCGCTTAACCTTCCCCTTGGCATTATTTAGTAAAAGATTTAGGTTGTCAATGAAAGGCCGCATTCCCATCGCTAGACAACTAGAATGTCTAAAGCTCATCCACAGTCACTTTTGTAGAAGCTGCTGCGATGCAAAAAAAAACGGAAATGGTGAGGCATCCACTCTGTGACTGACTCTTTCGAACTATGTGGGAAAAGCGTATAATTTTCAGGCGCGGGATTTATAAGTGAATTGAGTCCCATGGCAAAATTCACCATAAGGCAGTAGTTACTCATGTTTATGAAATCAACGAAGTGGCTTGAGGAAAAGTAAGGGCTTTGTACTCATATTCTATTACAATTTGTTCAAGTGCAGCTATACGAGTATGAGGACCCAAAAACAAAATGTTTTTTTGATGCTACATCATCATCATCATGCCACCACAGTTCGGGTTGAACCATTACTTCCGTTACAATTCGGTCACTCGTTCTTCAGGTCACTCAGTTATCAGCTTTTCGTTTGATATCAGGTATGCCCATAGCTTCAAAGTCGCCTTCAATGTCATCTCTTCATCGTTTTCTCGGCCGACCTCTTCTTCTGTCGTCTTGTGGATTTGTTTCGAATATCCTTTTTATAGCTCTATCGTTGCTCGTTTGATGTGCCGAATAGTTGTTGTCGTAGTTGTACCGAATGCGCTAGGTCTCATCTTCAAGTCGTAGAGATTCAGATATTTTTCTTAGAATATTTTTATTTTTCAAAACAATTCAACTGATCGATTTCATTGGTGTTCAATGTTTTTTCTCAAGTTTTGAAGAAAAATACCAAATAAATGCCAATTTTTTTAATTTTTCGAAATTCAATGATTTTCAAGAAAAATACAAAATACTTTCATGCCAATTTGTTTTAGTTTTTCTGAAATTCAATGATTTTCTCAGTTTTGAAAAATACCAAATACTTTATGCCAATGTTTTTGTAATTTTTTCTGGAATTCAATGATTTTTCTCAAGTTTTCAAGAAAAATACAAAATACTTTTATGCCAATTTTTTTTTAATTTTTTCTGAAATTCAATGATTTTTCTCAAGTTTTCAAGAAAAATACCAAATACTTTTATGCCAATTTTTTTAAATTTTTTCTGAAATTCAATAATTTTTCTCAAGTTTTCAAGAAAAAGTGCCAAATACTTTTATGCCAATTTTTTTGTAATTTTGTCGGAAATTCAACGATTTTTCTCAAATTTTCAAGAAAATACCAAAATTTTTTTGTACCCGATTTTTCCGCTCCTGCAATTTTAAGAAGCATTCAGTTTGCGTATTGCAACTAAAAATTTTCGCTTTGTTTTTACAACTTCCTGCCTTTTGCAATTTAACCCAAATTACTTACTTAATTTTGCTCTATTCCACTTCCGCTTTACTTTTTGTGCTTTTAACGTTCGCTCTGAAATATTTCTTACTTCAGCTATTAAAATCTATTTCATTCAGCTACATTTAGTTAAATTCATTCGCTTGCTTGAACAAAATCAAACATTTTACAGTGAATAACACAAACAACACATTTTTAGTCAATCTTGTTAATTTAAAGGAGCATTTTTCGTTTTTTGTTTTTTTGCTTTGCTTGCTCTCCAAATTTTTTCTTGAATCTCTGCTCCTTCGCCAATCAACGAACACATCGAATTCTCATTAGCAAGCAATTTGCTGCTGCCAGTCTTTATGCTCCAGTTGAATGCGCTGCGATAGCAATTAGTTGAAAATCTGATTTTCTTTTATTTTGCCTTCCATTTTATTTATTTTTCTTTCGTTTCCTTACTTTTCTAGCTACATACAATTGAAGCTCCTCTGTCAGTCATTATCTAAGAGAATTTGAGTTTTAGTCAAATGAAATGATTACAAGTTAATTGTTATTTGGTCAATGGAGAATTTAAATGAACGTTTAAACAATGATTAGAGATTCAATGAAAATTTGTTAAACGCCAAGTTGAGTGAAAGCAGCATTTGAATTAAAAAATGTTGAATTAAATTTAATTATTTGCAAATAGAGAACGATTCATTTCTTTTGATTTACATTCCGAAGAAATTTCCATGCCTCTTTTATTCTGTTATTTTTTTTGTGATTTTTTTTTTCATTTTTTTCTATTTTTTCGAAATAAAAAGCATTCAAATCCTCTTTGCGGCGATAAACTCTTCCATCTTGCAAATAAAACTTTAAAAATCATTAAAAAAAAAACAACAGACCAAGTGGAAATAAATGAAATTAAAAACATGAAAAGAGTATTTTCTGCCCAAAGGCACTAACAACTATTGAATCGCCAATCAAACCCTGTTCGTTAGCGAAATGAAAATTCCTAATACGAGCTTTTAAATAAATAAAGCTATCACTTTTAAGCGTTTATTTATTTAACTATAGTATTTTCAAAATAAAATCGGATTTTTGGGAATAAAAAATTGTGGCAAAAATCATCAAGTGAAATGAAGGCATGAAATCAATCAATGAAATATTTACTATTTGTACAAATACAAATAACTGGCAATACCTTCGCTTTTAGTTGGTTTTCTCTCCATATATCCACATTCCATAGAAAGTGCAAATACAAGGTGGCGCAAAAAGTACTATTCGAAAATCCAAAAATCAATAAAGACATTTTTGTTTGCATTTCATTTCATTACTTTGACCATCAAATTTAATTTTTATCTTTCAAAAATCATATCCGCCCACGAAGAATCATAGCTTCCGTAATGTAATCTTATGTCATGGACGCGCATAATTTTCCGACTGTCGAATCAGTCGTTGGTTTTTTGGTGAGGGGAAATAGGTTATGGAATAGAGTGCGCAGTTTTTGTTATATGGCGAAAATGCGCAACACCGTCAAGAAAATGAAAACTATAAAAAATATTAATTAATAATAAATAAATTTTAGAAACTTCGCATGAGATCTTGTAAAACTTTTGAACTTTTTAACACTAAAATTTAATAAGCTATAAAATTGCATACCAATTTTTTGTTAAGGTTTTATTTTAATATTCACCTCTATCAAATATTATTATAAATGATTCCATTACACAATTAAGGCAATAAGTAGCAGCAAAGTGATGGAAAATTAAAATTTTTTTATTCTCCTCTTCTTTGTAATTGGTGCGAAAACCGCTTGTTTTTATAGTTTAATTTTTTTCACTCCTCGTCGGAGCATAGGTCCTGCCCAAGGGTTTTCCAGCATACGCGATTTTATGCTGTTGCTTTAGCAGCATCCCAGATGGTGTCAATTAAGGGTAAGTCGTTCAGAATAAAATTCCGACAGGTGTTTTTCGACCGACCACGACCTCTGCTCTGTTCCCTCGGATTCCATTCCAAGGCCAGTGTCATAACTTCGTGAAAAATTCTAATTAGAATCCGTAAAACTTTTGATTTTTGGATAAGATTAAATTAGGAATTTTTGTAATTTTTACGTAAAGTTTGAAATCTGAATTTGTATGGTTTTTGTTAGACAATGAATTGGATTTTTATAAGCAAATAATGGAAATTAAAAAAAAATACTAAAATTAAAAGGTTAAACATTCACAAATTAAAAGGTCAAAACTAATCAAAATTGTTAGGTACTATAGCTTTTTCGTTGACGATAGGAGGCCGTCACCAAAGCTCAAGCTAATTTGGGTTCTTTTTATGTAGTTTTTAATAAGGGTCGGGCATAGTGCCCTTAACTAATGCAATAAGCGGATAGTTAAAACACTGAAAAATTGAAGATTTAGTGATCATGAAACCCTTGTTGAAACCATAAAAAAATTGGTGGTAGTGTCATTTAGAGGTAGTGCAAAATGCCCAACCCTGTTTTTCATAATTTTCACTAAGATTTTCGGCTCAGATTGCATATTTCTTGGACTGTGTTTTTCGTGAGTATCTGTAACTCATACGATCTGCAGCTAAGTGTAAGCAAGCGCTTTTGAGGGCTTTCACAGCAGTAATTTGGAGCGATTAGACGACCTCGCTGGCCAACTGAAATCTCTTAAATGTGAAATCAAAAAGTCTGAAAGAGTGTTTCTCAAAATCTCTTCTTGTGAACAGTTTTATCTTCTTGCTGGAGTCACGTAACTTGCAATTCCAACCCATGCAGTTTGGCTGGCAATTCAAAATAGCCCGGCAACCTTCACATGCCCATTGTCATCTTCAAAACGTATGAAAACAACGCTTGTTCTGATATATTTAAGCAAATATGTCACTTTAAGGACACTCCTTTTTAGATGTAGTGCTGCCTAATGGAGAACGCGACGACTGTCTGTTGCCCAAAATCGGGTAACTTGTTTACTTACATGTCCAGAGAGGTGAAATTGATCCTCTCATCTCAACAAACAAAAAAAAAACAAAAAAAAACTGCCATTTCTTTGTTCGACTCCAGTAACCCTTTTGGCGGTTCGCTAGCACCAGCTGTAAAACTATGTAAATCTATGGAAGCAGCTTCGAATACTTGCTCGAAATTCTTTGATGATAAAAAAAAAATAAATATATAATTGGCGCTTACAACTTTTTTGGATGTTTGTGGCGTGCGATGTTGTTTCACAAATGGAGGGGCCTACAGTTTTAAGCCAACTCCGAACGGCAGCATTTTTTCATGAGGGGCTTTTCACATTTCGAGGTTTGCCATTGCTTGCTGAGAGGCAACCGCTTTAAGAAAAAAAACTTTCTCTGCAACATTTTGGCCTATCCCCCATGATACTTTGACGAGACGACCAAAAATTAGTCAGTCGCGTCGATGTTGATAGCTGCTTCTCGGCATTATCCCTCATTTGCTTTGGTGTTTTTTAAGTTGCCTGCTCTTTTGCGGACTTTCAGATGATTTCTGGTATTGTATTTACACAGTCTATTCAAATCGAGCCACCAGACATTGAATTGCTTGAGCAGTTGGCGCGCTATGGAGCGAACATTTGTTCCAAAGTTCACTTTGACTTCAAACTATTGAAAAATTCTGCAAAAGATTCAAACGATTTTTCCACGCATTCTCGGAATATATTTCGAAACACAATAAACTCTGCAACTATCACTGGTAAATTACAACAAAACAAAAAACACATTTGCGCAAAAATGATATGAAAAGAGTAATGGAATTATTTTTCTGCAAACTAATATTTACCGCCATATGAAAAAGTTTTAGCATCTTTCAAATTTGGTGATACCTGAAACGCCACCTTGTACTACTTAAATTGCTGCTCTACTCAGTAAGATACGAATGACTACTCAAGCGTAGTGAAAGAAGTCTGAACAGAGAAACGAGAAGTATTTAATTTTTAGCAAAAATGTGGAAAAATAAAGAAATGCTTCATTTTTAATTTGCCAACTATGTTTTAAAAACAATGAAGGTTGCTATTTTTCGTCTATTGTTATTGTTCTTGCACTAAAATTTGCATTTTCTTTATCTGTTTTGATTTGCTTCTATGCAGCTAAAAGTAACAATGCTTCGGCGTGTTTGCTAATTGGAAATAACTTCCAATACTTTTACATTTTTTAGAGCTTCAAACAATCAGTGCTAATATTTCAATATTAAGGCG
>JAYXIM010047148.1:0-37609 GCA_037575425.1 Anastrepha fraterculus | reverse complement strand
TTGCGGCGTCCGATTATCACCTGTTCCGATCGATGGCACATGGTCTAGCTGATCAGCAGTTCCATTCATATGAAGACATCAAAAAATGCTCGATCCGTGGATCGCCTCAAAAGATGAACAGTTTTACCGCGACGGTGTATGAGATCTACCAGAAAGATGGGAAAAAGTAAGTAGCCAGCGATGGGTAATGCTTTAATGGATTCACTTGTAACCATTTCGTCAGAATAAAGTTGTATTTTCATCAAAAAAACAGCGAGAACTTAGTTGCGCACCTAATAAGTGGTGGAAATTTTATTTCAAACAAGTACCGGAAATTGTAAATGAAATACTGGCTCTTTATTATTCATTTCAATTTAGGACATCATCTTCAAAGTAGTCCCCTACTAGACCATATTTATGCCAACATATACTCTAATCGTCGAAAAAATTTCCAAACTCTTTTCACTGATTTGACTTACGTTCTCGTGGTGAATTTTCTGTATGTCTAGAAATTGGTGCCTCAAGCGATTATTTTTGTTTTGGCAAGAGAAGAAGTCAGACGGAACCCAAATATATTTAAATAAAAAAAAACTATAATTTCATCAATAAGTTAATCAATTTTATATTCATCTTCCCACCTCTCGGCCAATTTGTTGATGTCGTTCCGTCAAAAATTGCCTGGTCTGGTGTCAAAGAAGTTGTTGAGCCAGGTTTTAAGGACCTCTGCTTTATCAAAGGTAAGGCCCTTCATATGGCTTGAAGCGGGAAAGGAAGAGAGCAAAAGAGATGATAATCGGTCGGTGCAAGGTGCGCAAAATACGAATGATCTCCCATTCGAGTTGTTCTTGTGGTGCGGACTTGACGGCTTATGCAAAATGGGTACTAGCGTTGTCGTGTAGGAGTACGGCGATCTGACCATGTCGGTCAGGTATTTTCGATCGAATAGCCTCATTCACGTTGTGTAGCTGGGCAATGCAGAGCTCCTTGTTGATCGTGGCCTTCTTTTCGAGCATTACCCAGTGTTCCATGCCCTCCCAGTCCCACCAAACACTTGTAATGATCTTCTTTGGATGAAGATCCGGTCTGACTCTCGGCTTTGGCGTATCTCTTGGAGCCACCAACTTTTTCCTTCATCTCATGTTGTTGTATAGGCACCATTTCTCATCTCCCGTGACGATTCGATACAAAAAGCGCTGTTTACGACCGCGTGTTGCTCGATGGCGGGCGAGATGCTGAAAAGCAATTTTAAGGCGCCTTTCTTTGTCTTTTTTTTTCATTGAGCTCGTAAGGCACCCAGGCTCCCAATTTTTCGGCAAATCCCATTGAATGAAGGTGATTGAGAATTTTTTTATGCAGTTTATTTTTTACGCCAATTCACAAAGTGATTTGAGATGTTCTTCATCGAAGCCAGAAGGCCTTCCGTTGTAGGACGTGTCATTGACGTCAAAGTTTGCATTTTTGATCCCTGCAAACCATTTTCGTGCTGTAGACTCACCTATGACACCTTCTCCATACACGTCGAGCTTGATGAAAAGCAAAGAAGAGCAGTTGCGAAAATGTTGATTTGGTCTCCTGGATATTGCATTTCTAAGCCTCAAAACTAATAAAAAATTAAATAACTCAAAAACACAATTAACATAGTTTTGTAGAGCAGAAAGAGTTCTGTGGCATGAATACTTATCCGTTGCCAGCCAGCAAAGAAATCGGTGAAAAATAAAAGAAAATAAAACGCTATGAACTTATTCCCCAACTGAATATATTATAAGTTAAATTTCAGTATCAGTGAATTATCAATCCTACGAACAAAAAATTAAATTAATACTCCTTTAATACGGACATGGGCTAAATAGAGCTCGCATAAACGCAATCTCTCACTGAGGCCATGTGCAACATATAAATGACATCGCCTGGTAATATTTCATCAAGCCGCTTATCCTAAAATAATTCAATTATTTCCACTTTCAGCGGCCAAAACCGCGTTTCAAACTTAGTAGTCGCGTATGAATCCGTAAAATAGTTTGAATTTTCTGTATCTACTGCAATTTTCTTCGCTTCAAATTTATATCCGCAGTATCGATTGTTGGCTGAGTGGTCAAAAAGTACTGCCTAAGACCAGTGACGATCCCAAACATCAAATAGCCATCAGCAGAAAACGACAAAAAAACCAATAAGGCTTTAATGGCTTGCATATTTCTGCACATATTTTTTATCTACTGTGGGCAAAAAGTAAGGTGAATTTGGTTGTAAAATGAAAAAACTTTATTTATTCTTGTAAATCAATTTCATCCCCTTCAAAATAATCCCCTCTCGATGAAATACACTTATGCCAACGATTTTTCCAATCCCCGGAACATGCCAAATAGTCCATTTCCGGTGTAGCCATCAGCACCTTCTTTGAGTCAGCTTTAATCTCCTCAATCGACTCGAAACGCGTTACCCGGAGTGGTCTCTTGAGTTTTGGGAATAGCCAGAAGTCACACGGAGCCAAATCAGGCGAATACGGTGGTTGCGGAACGATATGCGTGGAATTTTTGGCGAAATGGTCACGAAGAACGAGTGCAGTGTGAGACGGTGCATTATCGTGATGCAAAAACCAAGAGTTGTTGGCCCATAATTCTGGTATTTTTAGACGAATTGCTTCACGTAAACGACGCATAACGCTCAAATAATATTCCTTATTAACAGTTTGGCCAGGTGGAAGGAATTCATAGTGCACCACACCACGAAAATCGAAAAAAGCTGTCATCATGACCTTTATTTTTGAACGATTTTTACGTGCTCTTTTCGGTCTGGCTTCGCCTTTAGCACGATATTCGCTTGATTGGTTGGTTGTTTCAGGGTCGTAAGCATAAATCCAAGTCTCATCTCCTCTAACGATGCATTTGAGCTGATCCTGATAGTCTAAAAGCATTGTTTCACACACATCAACGCGACGACTTTTTTCCACGAAATTTAGAGTTTTCGGTACCAAACGAAATTTGACTTTTCGTAGGCCCAAATGGTCTTTCAAAATGGTTTTCACAGATCCTTCTGATATTCCGATCATATCAGTAAGGTCTTTAACAGTCAACCGACGATTTTTGAGCACTAACTCCTTCACTTTATTGACGTGTTGGTCATCTGTTGACGTCGATGGTCGTCCGGAGCGCTCCAAGTCATCAACACGTTCTCGACCCTCTTTGAAGTCTTTGTACCACTTATAAACATTTTTCTGCGACATGGTCGAATCACCAAATGCCTTCTGCAACATGCTAAACGTTTCCGCAGCCGAAATTTCATTCCGCAAACAAAATTTGATGGCACTTCTCTGCTCAATCAAATCAGACATTGTAAAAATCGAAAAATGCACTCTTGATCGTTTGGTAAACACAAGCGTAAATATATTACTGATAATGACATTCACATGAAAGTTGGCCCAGATGTTATTAACAGTGCTGCCAACTCATGAAAAAAATAACTAGAGCGAAATTTTAATCCCGCGAAGTTTGACAAATAAATTCACCTTACTTTTTGCCCAAAGCTATATACATAGTTTTATATATATAAATAAGTGCAGTATAAATATGTGACACAGTTGTTGCAGTAACATTTCAGTAGCTTCTTGCAATCGCCACTATCGCTTCAACCTTTGTTTACGGCCAACGAAGCGTAAATATTTTCAACGAGTTCAGTTGCCCAGTTGCTCAGTTTTTCAGTTAAGCGCAACCTCCTTGCTCAATCACACTGTACGTTTGTGTGCGTGTAGAGGAAACGAAAAAAACGGCAAGCACTAACCTTTTAAAGATTTCTACTAATACACACAATGCAGCTACTTTTTCCCATCTTTTTGTGCAGCTGCTCATGGAAGTGCAGCTTTTTAATATTTCTTCCTTAAATTTTTTGACTTCAGGTTCTCTTTTACGAGCCTTTTAACTTAGCTTTCTTTCAGTCGTTCATTTTGTTTTAATTTTGCCTTTTTTATTTTATCCATCAAATGTCCATTATCGTGAAAGCTTCTGCTTTTCCGTGCACTATCTGATTTTTCATTTTTTTTTTTGTCTTCATTTGTATGAGTTTTTGAAGTTTGTCCAACTCCATAGAATTAGTACTTTTTTATGTTTTATACGGCTAAGTAAGAGGCTCCTTTTTCAATCATTTTTTGCTATATTTTTCCTTTTATTTTTTCAGCCACCACTGGATTTCATACCTTTTACAAACCATTTTCGTATGACTTTGTCTGCATTGCACAACCAGGTAAGAAAAGGAGTGCCAAACTGGCACTCCGATACTCTAAATTACCGACACACTTACTTTGGAGCACTTGAACTTTTAATGCATCGGCTGGGCACTGGTGCTCATGTGCACGCACACACTCAAACGTAGGCCAGTATACGCGCATATGTGCATTATAATTACTTTGATTGTGTGCGTGTCAAAAAGTTTTCAACGCTTGGTCGGCATGCATTTGTCAAAAGTGAGAGCTCAAAAGTGACTTCACTTTGCGAATGAGAAAATATGCACAAAAAGAAAAGAAAAAAATACCAGCGTCTGGAAACTTAGAAATTCATAAAATTTCATTACTGATTGTGGGTGTATATGTGCATGAATGCCTGTATGAGTTCACATAGAAATAGAAATAAATATAAAGGAAAAATTAAGAAGTTGTTGCTGAATTAGCACTCAGCTGGGTTAGCTTTAAGCAAAGAAAATAGCTTTTATTGAGCAAAAACATTTTAGTTAATTTATTTGCTTGATGTAACAGCTTTTTGTTTGAAATTGGTTTACTCTTTTATTGCTAATTTCCACAAAAAATTTTACTTCAATTAAGAACACAGTTTTGTTTCAGAAATATCTTTTCCCGCAATACAGGCGATTTTTCTTAGCGATTTGCTGACAATAGACCTTTTTATGTTAACCCTCAAACGCCTGATTTTTCGGTTGTGCTCAAAAAATCATTTTAGACTAAGTTTTGGACAAAATGAATGTATTTTTAGTCTGTTTTTTTATTAGGCGCTTATTTTACCTTGGAAGAGTAAAACTACTTTCGCCGCTTTTTGGCGCGATTGGACATTTGCGCTTAAATTTTCAAATTAATATTTTTTTTGTATTTCATATTAATTCTTATTTTATACTTTATTTTTGATTTTTGGTACTCACAAAATAAAAAAAAAACAACTTTCTGTACTTGAATGAACGACATTTGATGCAGCGCCAAGGGCACCCACCACTCGTTGGAACAGCAGGTGCGCCATCCTCAAATCCACGATCAAGGGGAGGTTCATGAGGGTCTTTGCTTGATTAATGATTGATTATTGATTATGGAGATACCTCTCGCAACTTGTAAGCTTCTCAATAAGGACGCACTAATCAGTTCTGCAAATCAAAGATGGATTAGCGTTAACACCTGTGAAATTGCTAGGCAGACATGGCCAAGGCTAAACTTACGTCTGTCCAGGCGTATTATAAAACTGAGTAGACTTCAAATCAGGACATTTTTAGGGGCCCTCACAGGATATTGTCTCATAGGAAATCATGCAAGGAGATTAGCCGCTTACACGCATGATTTCTGTCGTAGCTGCAGAAATAAGGAGGAGTTGGAATCAATTCAACACCTTTTTTGCATATGCCCGGCTCTAGCCAGAAGCAGGAATCGATTTTTAAAATCCTACTTCTTAACGAATATAGATAATCTATACACTTTAGGTATCAACAACCTTTTACGCTTTATCAAAAGCTTAGGATGGTTCAATATGGAGTGGGAAATGTAGCCCAGCCCCCGCGGCTCACAACGGACCCATTTCGTGGTCTAAGTGGTATCGTTGTCTCTATGTGCGATGCGGCTGCCAAACCTAACCTAACCTAACCTTGCTTGATTAAGACCAAAGAGCAAACAGAAGCAACGGCTGAAGTTAGCCCAATTGGATTAAAGCAGCTGCAGTTCTTTTTTCTGATGAAAGAGTTGCAGTTGAGGTTGAATGTACTGAATTATACAACAAAAAAGACGAAATACCAAGCAAAATTTAAAAGAACTAACAAGAAAAAAATAATAATAAGTCTACTATGAATTATAAGATACAGTTTAATAATAATTAAGTTTAAATAAAATAAAAAAAATCCACTCCTTAATTTCTGTTAAAAAAACAAACTGCTGATTGCTCCAAATTATACAAAATGAAGCGACGAAAAAAAGTTCAGCCAAATCGAATTCCTTCAGACAAAAGCTTGCATGTTTACGATTCCCTACAAATTTCTATAAATATTTTGCCAAATACCAAAAATACCATCTATGCACGAAGCGACTTAAATCTTCCTAGAAAGCATCTGTATAAATGCCAATTTGTAGCAAACAAACACTCACCAGCAATTACACCTTTCAATTCATCACTTTGACAACACCTCCGTCCTTGGTGTGCTGCATAAAATCATGTGGGCATATCCGCAAGCAACAAAATGTGTGACATTTTTATTTGAGTGGCAAAAAAAAAACACAAAAAAAAAAAAATGAAAATGAAAAAAAAAAATCTATATAAAACAACTCATTTTGCCTACTGGAAGTGTGACTGGCGGGGTTTGAGAAAGGTTTGCCTTAGGGCGCGTTTGTGCGAACATTCGATTACTAAATGGCAATTCAATCACTTTCGATTTGACAGTTTATTTTGGCGAAATTGATGTAGGCCGAAACGTGTTGTCATCTAATTCGCATATCTGCCAAGGTAATCGGCATTGAATGAGCAGCAAGGGTGTGACAATTTGCTTACAGCTCCAGCTGGAGATACTACGCAGCAATCAATCCTCAAATGGCTGCCTCCCGCACATATGAATACTTGCATATGAATGTGTAGCTATATGTAAACGGGCCTTTACTCATATATGTATATGTTTGCATGTATTAAAGTGTTTCTGTACTCAGACATTTGCTTGTTGCTGCATAACTGGTCGCTATTCGAAATGTTCGAATTTAAAGTTGAGTGACAGCATTTGACATAATTTCCATTTCATGAAATCAATTGTCATTCACGCTGACATTTTAGATTTGTGCCAATTAATTATGCATATATTCGGACGCCACTCGCAAACACACACACACACACACACACATTAAGCTATTGCCCATGCTGAAAGGGTAGTAACAGTGTGACGCATTGGCGCCTTGCTGCACTGACCCAGTGGCGCTCTAGCAGTCAAATTTACTGGTTGAATGCGTGACTGGTCACTCGATGGCGTCGCTTTTTCTTTTTCATTCTTGGTTTCTGTTTGTTTGAACGAAGTTCTTTTTACATTTTTCTAATTTTTCCAATCAAGCATGTCGATCATGTTGGCCTCGGCAAGTCTTTTGTACTTTTGGGTATACACCAAATGTTGCACTGTAGCTGTGAGTTAAGTGAAAGCGGCGCTGGCCCACATTTCTATTAACCCATTATGGCACAGCCTCAGCTACTGCCGTTGTTGCTTTTATCGATTATCGTCCCAATAATGTTGGCAATCAAGCACAACACACTCGTGGATGACAGCTAGCACTAATGTAGTTTTCACACATACAAATATGCATGTAATCTTGTGCTTGTAGTTGTTGGCTTACTAGATTATTGCTGAGTATTGCATTGGTGAAATGTCGACAAATGAAAAGTGATTGCCACAGTAATATTGCTGTTGATATGCGAGTGACATACAATACTGAAGCTTGTGATTCACTCGAATACCAGTGGAGGCGTTTGTGGTAACACCACACACACACGCACAATTATAGCTTTACAGCTAACAACAATTAAAAGCCCTGCAGTAAATCGAACTGGTGTGACAGTAAGGCGCAGAGTTAACTGATAGCGACATTGCTGATTCTGAAGCCTCTAGGCTTTCAAGTGCCTCCTTTTACAGGACTTCATGACTCTTTCATGGCTCATTACATGACTGGTCACATTTTGAACAGATCACTGTTAAAAGTTATATGGAAAGAAAATAAGCAAACAATTTTTGTTCTAGTAGTAACAAGAAATAAGGATGATGCGTTTTTCCGATAAGCGGCAGGACTTTACTTACAGTCACTCACATTCTTCTTGATACAGATACGACTTTTTTGTAAAGTGTTCTATGCCTCATAATATTTTGCGAAATTGGAAAAACAGAGTACGCAGATATTTTATTTATTTTGTTTTATTTCATTGCTCAGCACGGAATACATAAAGTGTTCACTCAGTGCTCATTGTAACGCTAAAAAAATACAGCGAACTCATGCCGCAGCTTATATGGTGCAGTTAAACAGGAGCTGGATTTTTAACTACTATAAAAACTATGTCCGCCATAGCCGAACGGGTTTGGGTTTGACTCTCATGCGGTTGTTTCCGTTTAGAAATCCATAGTTGGCAATTAACATCAAATGTTTTTCTAATAGCAATGGATCTTTGCAGGCAATGTCAAGCTTCCCAGTGGATTTCGGGCATGCAAAATTCATAAAACGCAAAGTTTTAAACTAAGTATAAAATTCAAAAATAATTTTCAAAATTTCATGACAACTTGCAAATCTTTTTTTACAGAGTTTTAGAATTTTTCTGCGTAAGCAATTTTATAGCCCATTGAATTTTTGTGTATATGACTATTTTTTTTTATTGTTAAGTAATTTTATTTTAGTACTGTAGTACTAGTACTATGGAATGCTTATTTAGTTAGTACTACAAAATGCCTTTAATTTCTGAATGTTTTTTTCGCTGAGGTGTCGCAAACCAAGAATAGACTCGAAGAAAAAGTCTAGCATCGCAACGAAATTTTTTTTTTCAAAAATCAGCGGTATAGTAACTTGCAACTAGTATTTCTTTATACTAAAATTCAATAGGATTGGTTAAAAAGTTCAAAGTTTTGATGAAATTAAAACAGAAATTTAAAGTGTTAAAATTAAAAAATTTTGTAAAATGTTAAAATTAAATTTTTGTTTTTAAATATTAAAATTTGAAGTTTTTTGAAATGTAAAAATTAAATTCTTTTTTTGAATATTAAAAATGTTAAAATTAAAAAAAAAATTTAAATGTTAAAATTTAATTAGTGTTTTTTTTAATATTAAAATTAAAAAGTATTTTTAAAATGTTAAAAATAAATTCTTTTTCTAAATACTAAAATTTTAAATTTTTTATAAATGTTTAAATTTGAAAATGTTAAAATTTAAAATTAAATTTAAATATTTTTTTATATTTAAAATTAAACTAAATTTTTTTTTAAATATTAAAATTTTAATTTTTTCTTAATGATAATAATTAAATTCGTTTTTTAAATATTAAAAATGTTAAAATTAAAAAATTTTAAAAATGTTAAAATTAAAATTTGTTTTAAGTATTAAAATTATAAAGTTTTTTAAAATGTTAAAAATAAATTCTTTTTTTGAGGTAGTAGTCCGGTGTAACGACCGAAATTTCGACGTTTTTTCATGACATTTTTTTAAAAATAAAATAAAATGCGATCGTTTTAAAGTTTTTACATGTTTTTATTGGTGTTTTGAAGTATGTAAAAAAAAATGTTTAAAGTTTATTTTATATTAATTTGTTTAAAATTTTTGACGTCAAAGTGGAGTCCTTAAAAAAAAGATGTGTTGGTTCGGGGAAACACACAGCCTTCCAAAGTCATCTGAAATAAAAAATTCAAAGATATTATTATTCTGTAGTATTCTATTTAAGTCGCGAATCTAAAATATATATAAAAATGAAAAACAAAAAAAATGGCGGACTTGTGAAAAAAGTTCTCAAAATCTAATTTCTTTTCTTCATAAATTGTTTAAATTAAATAGTTTATTATTAAAAAATTACATGTTTTAAAGGTCCGGGATGTAGATGTGTGTTTCTAAAATAACGGGTTAAAGTTTTAGCCAAATCGGTTGAATAGTTTTGAGTTAGTGATTCCCCGAAATTTCTGTCTCAAATTTTTATAGTATATTTTTAAGAGGTTTTTCTTCCGAAAAATGTAAAAAAATTCGATTTTTTGAACCCGTCACATCGGGCTACTACCTCAAATATTAAAATTTTATAATTTTTTTAAATGCTTAAACTTGAAAATTTTAAAATTTAAATATTTTTTTAAATTTAAAATTAAATTAAATTTTTTTTTAATTAAAATTAATTTTTTTTTAAGTATTACAACTTAAAAATTTTTTAAAATGTCAAAATTTGAAAATCTTAAAATTTAAAAATTTTTTAAAATGTCAAAATTTGAAAATCTTAAAATTTAAAATTTTTTTAAAACGTCAAAATTTGAAAATCTTAAAATTTTCAAAATAATAGTTTTTATAATAGGACACATTTTTTCCGTCTCTCAGGCAATTTGTGGATGCCGCGCCAAAAAGATTGCCCGTCTTTGACCGCAAACCAGTCATCGAGCCATTTTTTGGCTTCTTCGTGAGAATCGAAGCGCTGCTCGGAAAGTGTGTGGCCCATCGATGCAAACAAATGATAATCGGAAGGCGCCAAGTCTGGTGAGTAAGCCGCATGCACCAGCAGTTCCCAATCGTACGCCTCCACCAATTCCCGAGCCGCTCTTGTTCGATGTGACGGTGCATTATCAGCAAGAAAAATTACTTTGTGACGCCGATCGGCATATTCTGGGCGTTTTCGGTGTATAGCGCTGTTCAAATCGGCCAATTGTCGTTGGTAGCGTGCACCGTCAACTGTTTCACCTGGTTTTAATAGCTCGTACCAAATCATACCACGCTGATCCCAGAAAACACACAGCATTGCCTTGCGGCCGAAGCGATTTGGTTTGGCCGTTGTTTTTGGCTTGTGGCCGGGCGGACCATACGATCGTTTACGCTTGGGATTGGAGAAATACACCCAGTTTTCATCACCCGTAACGATTCGATGCAAAAAAGACTTCCTTTTGAACCGGGAGAGCAGCATTTCACAAGTGGTTTTTCGGTTCTCTTGCTGCCTTTCAGTCAGTTCATGCAGCACCCATCTTCCGACCTTTAAAATCATGCCCATGCCTTTCAAACGTTTGGAAATGGTTTTTTGGGCCACTCCCAACTGCTCTGCCATCATTTCTTGCGTTTGACCATCATCTTCGTCCAAAAATGCTTGCAATTCGGCGGCCTCAAACTTTTTCGGTGGCTGGCCACGGTCCTCGTTCTACTCGCTAAAATCACCACTTCGGAATTTTTCAAACCACCTGAAGCACTCTGCTCTACTTAGAGCACGTCCACCATAAGCATTTGATGAGCTTCAGAAGCGTTTTTCTTCAATGGATAACAGAAAATCAACGATGTCCGCAAACCGTAGTTTGAAGGCACGAAATTCGACATTTTTAAGAGTGACAAAAATGAATTGTTGTATGAAACGTAACAAACAATGAACTGAATGTTGTTGACAGATGACAGACGAAGAAAACAAGACATTTGGGAAGGTTTAAAAATACTCCTAGCGACATCTATGGACTAATAGCTGAAAGTCTCATTTCATTTCTTGTTCTATTTGTTTTATGACTTTCAAGTTTTTTAAGCTGAAAGAGGTATGAAAAACAAAAGCATTGAAAAAGGTAAAAGCAAACATAAAAAATCCTTGATCAAAATTAAACATTTTCACGCTACGTATTCCACCAAAAATTGTGCGGCAGTGTGTTTTTCGCCTGCGCGCATACTTTTGTACATTTTCTCTCTAAATTCTGAGAACAGAATCCACTTTCCCGTTTTTTTCCATCTGGTTTCGGTATATTTTCTTGTTCATGAAACCTCCTAAAAAACGCTGAGTGACAAACCGCAACTCTCGATGCAATGTTTTGTATTGAGCTTCGACAATCAAGAGAAGTTTCAATTAGAAAAAATGGCAAAGACTTAAGGGGGTATTCTAGTCGGGAAAATTTGAAAAGATCGATTTTTTTTGCATATTTTCAAAGTTTAGACCTTCAGAAATATGCCCTTCAACGGATTTTTCAAAATTCGAATTATTTTCGGAGTTACAGCGGATTTTGTGACGTGGCGTCTAAGCCGGCCGAGTGGAGCGAATCGCACAATGAGCGGCAGATGTTACCGGACGACTTGAGGAAAATCTTTTGTATCCCACACAACCTTTATTATTCTATACATATACAATATATATAATATATACATTATACTTCTGTAATATATACCTGGAAATATATCGCCGATTTATCCAGAGTGAGTGAGTAGTAAATATTATGATCTAAGTTATTCTATTGGAATTGTTGAACAAACTTCAATACGCGATTTTCTCGAAACTACTTTTTTTGCGATGGTCGTCATGATATCTCAAGTTCTACTTGACCGATCGCCTTGAAGATTGACAAGAATTTTTAGTATAAAGCTGTCTATCGCGCCTGCCTCGGATTTTGAAGCATTTAAGTTTGAAGTATTTTTAAAAAATTTGAAAAGGTAAAAAAGAGGCGGTAAAATTTTTTTTTTCAAGTTGACGCCATTTTGTGAATTTTTTTCTTTGATTTGGCGTAATCCGATAGCGACATCCTAACTAATGAATATTTTTTTTAATTTGTCAAGCATTTGTTTATGTAGCCCCCACTCCGCCGGCCTGTAATTTCACGATTTTTTATTTTTTTTTATTAATTTTTTTTATACTTTTCCAATATTAATAAAAAACATAAAAAAAATGGATAGCAAAAATATTTTTGATTTTTTTCTATCTTAGTTTTAAAAATACCTAAAGTTAAGGCGTCTAGACCAGAATAACCCCTTAATAAAATCGCTGCGTTTTATATTCTGCTTCATGCGCAAAGTGTCAAAGTTTATATGAGCATTTATGCTAAAATAAACAAAGTGGCCACTTAGAGCAAGAGCAGGCCACTGAATAGTTAGATTCCAGTCTATCGACAACGACCCCACCACCTTTAGTAAGATTGTGAAATTCAATACTTTCTAGAAGGTTGTCATGCTACGATGTGTTTACAACATTGTTGCTATGCAATATTGAGCGTAGCAGCCTTGGAACTTTCACTGCCACCTTCTACGAAAAATGTTATAAAACTATGAAAATTATAGCTTCAATTGTTTATCACTCTTCATTTTATTGCTATGACCGACGCGGTCAGTTATTTCGTCATCGTTTTGCTCTCCTAATCATCGTAAAATACGAGCTTCTTGTTGCCAAACAAACGTAGCAGGTAACGAAGCAACGAAGTAAGTCAAACCATCGCATAAGGCGAAAATAAACCCCTTGAAATTTAAAACGATCATTTTATCTTTTACAATGACGGCGCAATAGCTGAGGGAAACTACACAGAATATGGAAAGCATAGCAACACGTGAAACTATAAGCTGACCCGTAAGTTAATTCGTAGAAGAAGATGCAAAATTAACTTTATTTTGAAACTGAAGCGCTTTTTTTCGACCAAGGAGACGGACCGTGGGCTAAAAGCTTGACATGTTGTTAATATTTAAGATAATAATAAATGATTTAAAATGTATAAAATTTATTACAAAATTTGTTTAATTTTCTTTGGAAACAAATCTTTGATTTTGTTTCATAGGTGTTATTTCAAAATATTGCATACAACTTTTTTTTTTAAACACATTAATTTATTTTTCATAAATTTTTTTACACATAATTTTCATGATTATTGCTAAGTTATTGTATATTTTTTGTATATTTGATTTCCAAAAAATCCGAGCTCTACTTGTATGTAGTTTATTTAGTCTGCAGCTTGAAGTTTGATTAGGAATCTTTTCTTGATGTGCCAAAATCACGACTCAATGCCTTTCTTTACGACTTTCACCTTCACAAATCGCGTCTGCTACGGCCAAATCGAGTATCAACTTTCACACTCTGCATCCACTTCGCACTAGTCTACTTATTTTCCTGAAATGTACCCCATTTTGCACCAGTTATTTTTAGGCGCCTATTCGTTTCTTTTCACTGCAGGGACGAGCATAAAAACTATGTTTATAGCTCTGCGAATTTCTCCGCTGTAAGTCTCTCCACGCCCATTTGTATGCGTGTAGTCGTAAATCGTAATGAAAATTGCCACACTGATTGCCATACATTGATTTGCCAACATTGAATTGAATTGCTAAATTTTTGCATTTTCTCTCACGCACTTTCGCGCTTCACGCGCCTCGCGGCACGCAATGCACAAATGCCAGTGCGCCGATGAAATTCAAATTTTATAATCAATTGAAATGTCGCAATGAATGAAACGTGATTTTTGAGATTACGCGGATTGTGTATGTATGCACACTCATACACACACGTACACAAATTTGTGTATCCAATGATGTTTAATGAAACACAAAAAAAGCAATGCGCCGTAGAGTCGTTTTTATGTGCTTTCCCGCTGCAAATCTCTCATTTCAATTCAGTGTTATTTTATCTAAATGAACGAAACTTGATTGTATTCATTGGTATTCTGATTTGTGTCACGCGAAATTATTAATCAAAGAACCGTCATGAAAATTGTTTGCACTCTGCAAATTATTTAAAAAAAATACAAAATGAATCGCTAATTAGCATTAATTTTCCTTCCGGTTAAATTAACAAATTATCAGCCTAACTTCTGCGGAATTAAATAAAGCAGATTGCGATGTGATAACGGTATTAAAACGGTATAATTTATTATGCCATATTTTTAAAATGATATAATTTATGGACAAGAGTAAATACTTTGGTGTGCGATGATATTTGCTTAAAAATATCAATTAAATTTGAAGTTTCTGTTGAATTTTTCCTTGTGACCCAATAAACGAAGCTTTGAAATTCTACCCAATCGACAGCACTAGAAAAGCAGTGCAAGTTAATATATTAGTTGAGACCCCCAATTAACTACCAACAATATGCGCACACACCCACAAACAATTTCTCTCCCCTGAGTGCGATGACACAACCTGAAAAACTGATCCAAAAAAAGTACTTAAGCTATGACAGTTTGAAATAATTTCGCAAAAATATATTTAGAAAAATTCAGAAAAATAAGTTTAGAAAAATGCAAAAAAGTAAATTTAGAAAAGTAAATTCAGAAAAACAAATTTAAAAATTTCAGAAAAATTAATTTAGAAAAATTTAGAAGCACAAATTCAGAAAAATAAAATAGGAAAATTTAACAAAATTAAGGTAGAAAAATTCAGAAAAATAAGATTAGAAAATTTCAGAAAATTAAATTTCGAAAAATAGATTCAGAAACATAAATTTAGAAAAATAAATTTATAAAAATTCAAAAAAAGAATAAAAAATAAAAAAATTCAAAATAAATTCAGAAAAATTCAGGAAAACAAGTTTAGAAAATTTCAGAAAATGTAATTTCGAAAAATAGATTCAGAAACATAAATTTAGAAAAATTAAAAAAAAAATCTAGAAAAATTCAGAAAAATAAATTGAAAACAATTTGTTTAGAAAAATTCAGAAATTTAATTTAGAAAAATTAATTTATAAAAATTCAAAAAAATGAATTTAGAAAAATAATTTCAGAAAAATTTATTTAGAAAAATTCAGAAAAATAAATTCAGGAAAATAAGTTTAGAAAAATTTAAAAAAATTAACATAGAAAAATTCAGAAAAATAAGTTTAGAAAATTTCAGAAAATGTAATTTCGAAAAATAGATTCAGAAACATAAATTTAGAAAAATTTAAAAAAAAATAAATCTAGAAAAATTCAGAAAAATAAATTGAAAACAATTTGTTTAGAAAAATTCAGAAATTTAATTTAGGAAAATAAGTTAAGAAAATTTTAAAAATTAACATAGAAAAATTCAGAAAATAAGTTTAGAAAAATTTAGAGGCACAAATTCAGAAAAATAAATTTAGAAAAATTTTAAAAAATTAACTTAGAAAATTTCAGAAAAATAAGTTTAGAAAACTTCAGAAAGTTAAATTTCTAAAAATAGATTCAGAAAAATAAATTTATAAAAATTCAAAAAAAATCAGAAATTAAAAAATAAATTAAAAAAATTAAAAACTAAATTTAAGAAAAATAAATTCAGAAAAATTCAGAAAAATAAATTCAGGAAAATAAGTTTAGAAAAATTTATTTAAAAATTAACATAGAACAAATTCAGAAAAATAAGTTTAGAAAATTTCAGAAAATGTAATTTTGAAAAATAGATTCAGAAACATAAATTTAGAAAAATTCAAAAAAAAAAAAATCTAGAAAAATTCAGAAAAATAAATTGAAAACAATTTGTTTAGAAAAATTCAGAAATTTAATTTAGAAAAATTAATTTATAAAAATTCAAAAAAATTAATTTAGAAAAATAATTTCAGAAAAATTAATTTAGAAAAATTCAGAGACACAAATTCAGAAAAATAAATTTAGAAAAATTTTAAAAAATTAACTTAGAAAATTTCAGAAAAATAAGTTTAGAAAATTTCAGAAAATCTAAATTTCGAAAAATAGATTCAGAAACAAAAATTTATAAAAATTAAAAAAAAAAATTAATCTAGAAAATTTCAGAAAAATAAATTCAAAACAATTTATTTAGAAAAATTCAGAAATTTAATTTAGAAAAATAAATTTATAAAAATTCAAAAAAATAAATTTAGAAAAATAATTTCAGAAAAATAAATTTAGAAAATTTAGAGGCGCAAATTCAGAAAAATAGATTCAAACGTCTCGAACGTGCAGGAAATATTTCCCATATCTGGGTTCATGGGCACAGGAATATAGAGGGAAATGAAATTGCAGACGTGCTAGCCAGGCAGGGGTCGACAGAATCGGTTTCAGCTGTCACCTTCTCAGACATCGGTGTCCCCTTGACCGTTGTTAAAGAGAAACTACACAATTTCTTTCTAAAAAAAACGCAAGACAGATGGAGGTCTGTCTCATCGTGTGCTATTTCGAAAACACTTTGGCCTCAATACGATAGAAATAGAACGCTTAAGGTGATGGGAATCTCCCACCATTCAATTTTCAAACTCATTGCGGTGTTCACTGGTCATTGGGGGATCGGTTCACATGCGGAGAAGCTTGGAATTCCGTACAACCCCTATTGCAGAAGCTGTGGAGATTCTGCAGAGAAAGATACTGTGGAACACTTTCTCTGCAAATGTCCGGCTCTGGCGTCTAGGCGCTTGAGATTCCTTAGCGTGCCCTTTGGGGATGACTTGAACAAATTATCCAGCCTAGATATCGTTTCTCTCCTCCACTACATCAACAGCACTGGATGGCTGTAGACGGTTTTCTCTTCCCTAAATCTTTTCGCAGGGAGTGGTCCACATTATGGTATCAAAACGGCACGTAAGTGCGACTTGAAGTGTACCTGGGGTGGTACTCTTGCCATCTAACCTACCTACTTTGATGTTGTTCCACAAACTTAAAAATATCTACTATTGATATCTAGGCGTCACTTTTGAAAGACCCCTTTGGTATATCTATTCGAAAATGCTGCAGGGACCAGTAAGAACTAGAAAGCAGCTTCTGTAAGCCCCCCACTGTACTGCGCAGTAGCAGGTTGCTGTATTTCGGCTCACCTTTTCTGGCTTTGATTTACTACAAATTTTCATATTACAAAATTTTCATAAAGTTTTATAGATTAGAGATTAAATATTTAAAAAAGCTGTTTATATTATATAAGCGTTCTATTTTTGTCTTCCTTCGTTCTCAATTCCTCAATCACAGGCACCAATTCTCTTAGTGAATGAATAAATCATCGGCAACCATTTTAATAAATTAGATACTCCACATAAAATTCATCAAGCCGTTTTCGCACATAGATACGCATGCACACATCTATGCACATTGCATTTCATTCTATAATAGGCACATACATATATACGCGTATAACTATACAGTACCTGACCATTGGATTATGACCGATGATTAAAATTACTTATTTATGGCTTTGAGAGCGAATAAAACGTAAACGGTTTTAAAGCATTTAAAATAGTTTAGATATTTGTTTTTATTAAAAGCTTCTCGACATTTTTGCATTAAAAATATTTAATTTTAACTAATATTTCGTGGCTCCTCCTCTTGCTGTTAAGACGGCCGCAATTCGTTGAGGCATACTGGCTACGCACTGTGTTATCTTCATCTTAAGATTTTGCTCATTATACTACACATCTTCGATGTTTTCCTTAAGCTGTTGTATTTTGGTATTATTCCGCTGGTATACAGCCGATTTGAGGTATGCCCAACAATTTTTGATGCGGTTAAGGTCCGGTCAATTGCCAGGCCATGGCAAAAGCATTATTTCCATTGAATTCAGACAATTCATGCTCATCCTGGATGTGTGACATGGAGCTCCATCCTGCATAAAGGTGTATTCGTCTCTCGGACACTTCAGGGTTTCTAAATATGGCATCAAAACGTTTTCCAGCACGTCCACGTACTGGACACATCGCATTGTGCCCTCAACAAAATGTAGCGGACCTGGTCCCTCTGAGATTATACAACAGCCCCAAACCATAACACTGGGGAGGTGTTTGACCCTTGGATGCACACAATCTTCAGAATATCGTTCTCCGGCTCTTCTGCGAGCCAAATTTGCTGTTTTTGTGACCGCTTCCAATCGGCATTCATCGCTGAAGATGATCTGTAAGCTGAAAAGCACAACCACAAAAAAGTGTGAATATCTTCTTACTACTGCTATTTGACAAAGGAAAACATGTTTTTTTAAACGTACTTTTTCCCATATTCGTCGGCTTTTTGCTGTCGGCCTTTTTGCTGGTCGTCTCCAAAACAGTCCATTTGCGTATAAGCGTCGTCGTAACGTTCTTTCCGAAATATTTACTCCAGATTCCTGAACTTCTCTTAAAATCATCCGACTTAAAACATTTCTGTTACAGAGAACTGTTTGGACGATTTTGCGATTCTGCCTGGTTGTTGTGATGCGTTCTGCGACGGCGGTTGTTTGAAGTTATCGCTAAAACGTTGTTGGTATTTTTCCACTTTTTGGCAACATTTACCACAGACCCCTTGCACTGTTGCGATTTGTTGCTTTGCACAACGCGAATTTCGTCGCAGATTTCCTCGCCGTCCAACGCCTACTGGTGACACACTGCGACGTTTAGCCGCTCGCCTCGAAGAGACTGGCACAACACGAGATGCTGCCAGGCGTGGCAGACCCCGGAGTAGCCGTTCTGGAGAGAATATTGCTGCTGTAGCCGAGGATGTCATTGCAAGCGCCGTCGACATCGACCAGACGACGTGCCACGCAAATGGGTATCAATCGACAGCGAATTTTGGCACAAGATTTGAAGATGTTTCCGTACAAAGTCCAGACGGTGCATCAGCTGTTAGCTGCTGACCGCCAATCGCGTCTAACATACGCTCAAGCCATCCTTATTCATCACCAAGAGGAAGATGATTTTTCATCAAAAATAATCATGAGTGATGAGGCCCATTTCCATCTTAGCGGGTACGTAAATAAGCAAAAATTACGCTTCTGGGGCACTGAAAATCCGCGTGTAGCCCACGAAGAGCCATTACACCCGCTCAAAGTCACTGTATGGTGTGCTGTTTTCGCTGGAGGAGTCATCGGACCTTTTTTCTTCGAAGACGTCGCGGACCAAACGGTTACTGGGAATGGTGAGCGCTACAGAGCAATGATCAACGAGTTCTTTTTGCCGCAACTTGATGAATTGGTCAACAAGCTTCAGACTCTTGCAGCTCTTAAAGACAATATCCGTCACGAATGTGAGGACCTATCGCCGGAAGTCTTGGCCAAAGTGATGGAAAATGCCATAAAAAGGGCTCAAATGGCAATCAACTGTGGTGGCGGCCATTTACATGACATCATATTCTCGACTTGATGTAAAAAAAATTAAAAGACCAAATAAAAATAATCCACAAGAAGAATCAAAGTTTTTAATTTTTTTTTTAAATTACAGCCAAAAAACTTCGCAAGGTTTTGCGCCACCTTGTATATTTCGTACTTACTCTTGTTCTATTTCAGATATATGAATATTCATTATTCAATTCTTTCACTTTTCGGACGAACTCAATTAGTTTTTTTAAGCTCTTCACACAAGATCGAATTCGCAATGGCACTTGTACACTTAAATTTTCACTTATAAGCAAAAAAACTGATCCTTTTCTAATCGTCGCAGGCCAATTGACCGGAAATTCTTAAAAACAGCTAAGAACAGATTAAATATAATAATAATACCCTTTTTTATTTGGAAAAGCCAAAATTAGATTGAAAATTTTAGCTGATATTTGAAGTTTTCAGAAAAAATGCCATCGGCCATAATTCAATGCCAGGTACTGTATATGTGTGAGTGTGTGTAAGAGTGTGTTAAATTGTATGTGCGCAACCACTTAGCTGTATTCTACGTCTAGGCACACAACTTGTCATTTAGAAAATCAACAAAAATCTACAAACATGCTTACTTAACGGTCTACGTACATACATACATAAGTTCCTATAAACTGTGCATGTGTGTGTGTGTGTATTTGTACAAAGAAAATATCAGCATACAAACAGGCGACAGCGCTTACATACAAATATACGAGTACTTTGATTTTTGAGCTCAAAAGGAAACACATACATACATATAGACATATACATGTACACTCATATATATATGCACACATTCACATACACATACACATACACTTATGCATCCACATACTCACACTCCGCTCGGAGAACAACTTTATGTATTCATGTTGTTGTCTTATTATTTTTCTGTTGTCCCTCCATCTAATTTTACTTACGAGATTAAGCGTGTCTATGCGCAGATTGCGGATGTTGACGCAGCGCCGACATGTTGTTTGTTTATTATGCTTTGCGTATTTTTAATTGGATTACTTTGTAACTAATTACAATTCTGCTTATGCAAAGCTGTCAAGCCGCATGCATGTGTGTGGGTGCGTGGGCTGGAGCATACAATGTTTACTCGTGCATCTGTGCCATTGTGTGAAAGCTCGTGTAACATGCAAAAATCTCATTCATTAGCGACGCAAATAGCGTTAGACGGTTGTGCGTACACACACACAGGCTTAGATTTGTAGACTTCGCCATTTAGTGAAGTTTGAGGAATAATTGAATAAACTCATACTTTAACAAAACTTTTATTAATTTTTGCAATATTATTATCTCATTTGACCATTTAGAGTTTCGACAAAAAAAGGTTTTCAGCCATATAAAAAGTCCCCTTGAAATAAGTCAAAAGACCAAATGATCGTCCGCCTAAAATACTCTTCAAAAATCTCTCAGCCTGCTCGAACTATTCGGTAAAAGATAGCGAAAGACTGTTTCCTTAGAATATTCTTGGTTGCAGCTCTGAAGCCTTTCAAAATACAGCTGGTGCAAGATTTGAAGCCGAACGACCTACCGCAACGCAGAATTTTTGGTGAATGGGCTCTTGGAAAGTTGGCCGAAGATCCACTTTTTTATCGAAAAATTGTGTTCAGCGACGAAGCTCATTTTTGGATCAATGGGTACGTAAATAAGCAGAATGTCGATTTTGGAGTGAAGATCAGCCAGAAGAATTGCAAGAGCTACCAATGTATCCACAAAAGGCCACAGTTTGGTGCGGTTTATGGGCTGGAGGTATCACTGGACCGTACTTCTTCAAAGATGCTGCCAATCGTAACGTAACTGTGAATGGTGAGCGCTACCGTGAAATGATATCCAACTTTTTTTTGCCCAAAATGCAAGAGCTTGACTTGCATGACATGTGGTTTCAACAAGACGGCGCCACATGCCACACAGCACGCGTTACAATGGACTTGTTGAGAGGCGAGTTCGGTGACAATTTTATTTCACGTATAACGCCTTTAGATTATTTTTTGTGGGGCTATGTTAAAGCTCATGTCCACTCAGACAAGCCTGCTTCAATTAACGCATTGGAAGACAACATTAAAGCACTTATATGTGAGATACCGGCCGAAACATTGGAAAGAGTATGCCAAAATTGGACTAAGCGGATGGACCATTTGAAGCGCAGTCGCGGACAACATTTGCATGAAATAATCTTCAAACATTAAATCATATGGACTGTACTATCGATTTAAATAAAATCTTCATGCATTTTTCTAAATTTTACGTGTGTTTTTTGAAAAACTTTCCTATAGCTCTTAAAAAATCGCCCTTTATTTTGTCCCTTTCAAAGTAATGCCCCTGGGATATTATGCACTTGTGGCAACGTTTTTTCCAACCTTCGATGCACTTCAAAAAATCATTTTCTTTTATTTTGTTCAGCTCCTCGTTCGATGCCGTCTTTATCTCGTCAATCGCAGCGTAGCGTCGTCCTTTCATGGGCCTCTTCAGTTTCGGGAACACGGGAACAAGAAAAAGTCACAGGGGCCAGATCTGGCGAATACGGTGGCTGTGGCTGTGGCATCATTAGTGTGTTGTTTTTAGCCAAAAAGTCGCGCACAAGCAGCAATGTGTGAGAAGGGGCGCTATCGTGATGCAAGAGCCAATTTTTGTTCTTCCACAAATCTGGGCGTTTCTCGTTTCTGGCGGATTGCTTGGCGCGAATTGCACATAACTTGCAGGTAATATTTCTTATTGACCGTTTTACCCTGTGGCAAGAAGAACTCATGATGCACAACGCCCCTGCAATCGAAGAAAACGGTAAGCAAAACTTTAACATTCGACCGAACTTGGCGCGCTCGGTCCAGTTCGGTCTTGGTTCCTGCGGCAGCTTCCATTGAGATGATTGAGCTTTGGTTTCCACGTCATAACCAAAAACCCACGATTCGTCAGCAGTTATGACCCTCTGGAGTAAATTTGGGTCGTCGCGGACAGAGTCCAACATTTCATTAGCAATGTTCATGCGATGCTGCTTTTGGTCGGAATTGAGCAGTTTTGGTACGAATTTTGCGGCGACCCGTCTCATGCCGAAATCATTGAAAAAAAGTCCAATGGTCCTCAGCAACTTCTCTAACGGTAATTCGACGATTGGCCAATACCATTTTCTTCACTTTATCAATTTTTTCGTCTGTTGTTGAAGTGCTCGGGCGTCCGCCACGCTTTTCGTCGTTCACATCTTCTCGACCTTCTGAGAACATTTTGTACCACCGATAAACGTTGCTTTGGTCCAAAGTAGCATCTCCGTATGATACAGTCAACATTCGGGACGCATGCGCGCACTTAATTTTGTTTTTTACACAAAATTTGATACAGATTCTTTGATCCATCGTTTTGTATAGGTAAAAATCGAAGACGAGCCGAAACACGTGGAAGCAAAGCAGCTGTCAACAATTAACTGAGCATTCAAAATGGCCGAACTCGTCGGCATGAAAGAGAGACATGTGTACCAACATATCGCCACAAAAAATCCGAAATTCGAATACACGTAACCTGCGAAAATTCTAAATTCGCGATACTTTTTGAACACCTTTCGTATGTCTGCTCGTGGCTTCCTTAACAGCACACCAGTTCTAGGTTTATTGGGCCACAATTGTTTAGTTATTTTGCAGGTATTCGTGTCAGTCCATCTGTCAACGGCCTGCTTTTGGAATAGCGAGAAGATCTCCCTTTTGTGCATGCCTTGGGGCAGCCTATTTCTACGACTTCGGAGTTATTATAAAAATAAAAAAAAATTTTACACGTTTTATTTTAAACTTTAAGATCCGTAACAAAAAATTAAAAAATAAATAAACCAAAGTTCTATGAAAAAAAACTTCAGAACGCAAATTTATTACATTTGAGCTCTACATAAGTTCGCTCGTATATCGACTTCCTCAGGTGTAATTTGGGTTGTTGCTGAGTGTTATAAGTGCATGGAACGATTTTAATATTAATTCCAACCTTTTAAAAATAAATGACTAATAAATGACTGCAGAATGCTAGTACCCCCATAGTTTAGTGTGTGTGTGTATGTAGTGGTATTATAGATACTTACGTCATAGTCATACCCCATCACACCATTCAAGTGAATATTTAAAAATTTCGCAAAATTTGCAACTAACAAAAAACTTATAAATTTAAATTAAAAAAGTTTATGCATTTAAAATCAGATTTTTATATTATTTTTGCATTCCATAGAAATATTTTTCCATATGCAGGCAGGGGCAGTCAGATACGCCAGTGACACACATGACCTCGCCTGTCTATCTAGTGCACTCCATCTATTATTTGCCAACAATTCAAACGACATTTATTGTATTCGCATTTGTGTCAGAGAGGAATTAAGATAATAAAAAAAAGGATCAATAAAATTTAATTGGTTTAAAATGCAAATTATTACGTTTTCTTTCTACAAAATGTGCGCATTTTTCACATGCATAATAAGTGCACCTACCCTACAGTGACAAGCCGAGCTTCGTTAGCAGAAACTCTCATGCATTAACTTGTATTTGATGGAGTAAGTCATACTAGTTACAAAGTGCCTGGAAGTGTACTAGTTACAAAAGGACCAATTGGAGGTGTATGCAAACAATTTTTTTGTATTGCGTTTTTTTTGTTGTTGTTATGTTTTTGGTTAGGAATATTTAAAAACTTTCATTTTAATTTGTTGTTATTGTAACAGCAAAACTATACCAAGTAAATGTTTGGGAGCGTTGCTGAAGTTAGACAGTTTTTGGCCGCAGCATCATTTTTAGAGGCGCAATAATCCCAACTCTAGATCAAAGACTTGGACCCATATAGCGAATCCTCGAAATCGTTTTGGTTTCTTGGGTCAACTTTATTTGCTATGACCATTTTAAATTAACAGTATTTTACCTAAGAATAATTTTTATTTTTATAATAAATGAAAAAGTGTTAATAATACATACCGTAGAGAAATATATTGTTAAGGTGCATATAGAAAAATTTTATGAGGAATAGTTTTGTAGAGCATTTTAACCCATTATCTCCACCACGAATGGGTCGTTTCGACCCCCATCTTAGAAACTTCGAGTAAAAAGGCATTTTTAAGAACGCTAGAGGGTTAAGATGTTCTAAAAAATTATTTGCCATAAAATTTCAATAGGGGTCTCGTCAGGCAAAATCTTTGTACAAACAGTCGGTAAGTGTACATAAAATAAAAAATATGTATCCTCTTGAAATCTGCACAAAATATAATAAATAAGTAACAAATATTTTCATCCAAATTTGCGGATTTTTTACTCAAATTGGACTGGCACGTTTTCTGTGTATTATGAGCTCCCATCGATTAGAATAAAAAGAATTTTAATTATATGCTTTTTAAAAATAAACTCATAAAATCAAAGATAGAAAAAAAGTTACGTAAAAGTATAATAATATTTTTTAAATGTTCATTTATCAATTTTCAGAGTAGATTAGACTACTTCGACCTCGTGGTCTTTTGTGTCCTCTGCTTATCACAGTATCTCATCCAGACGCAGTGTCCTTATTACACTCAAGATAGAGCTGTGTTAGATTGAGAGCATGTGCTTTACTTCTGACTGTAATTGGCCGCGATTTCTCAACCTTTACGTTATAGCGCTGCACTCAAGGAGAAGGAGAGTTATAGGCTGTTTATATAGGGTGGGCCAGAGAGAAAATGGTAACACAAAGGACATGTCAAATGTGTTCATAATTTACTTAAAGGTTTGGCATTTACGAAATGGGACGCTATACGCTTGAACAAAATTGGGAAATATTGAAAACCTATTTCCAAAGTGGTGAGTCTTCTTCTTCTTTTCTGATTTTCACATTGGTGGCTACGTCAATAAGCAAAATTGTCGGATTTGGGGCTCAGAAAATCCACACGTTACTGTAGAGAAGCAAATGCATCCACAACGAGTCACTGTTTGGTGCGGTTTTTGGTCTGGCGGCATCATCGGCCCATTTTTTTCCGAAAATGAGCGAGAAGCCGCGGTTGCAGTAAATGGCGAGCGTTACCGTGACATGCTCAACGAGTTGTTTCCAAAAATTGTAGAGGATGCCATGGACGACATTTGGTTTCAACAGGACGGTGCAACTCGTCACACTGCCAAAGTTACACTCGAACTTTTGGCTATCGTTTTTGAAAACCAAATAATCAGCCGAAATTCCGATATCAATTGGCCGCCTCGGAGCTGTGATTTAAGCCCGTTGGACTATTTTTTGTAGGGAGCCGTTAAGGACAAATGCTATGCTATGCAAACAATCGAAAATGTGCTTAAAAATTGGGTTGATCGAATGGCCTACTGTAAAGCCAGTCATGGCAGTCATTTGAACGATATTATTTTTCATTCATAAATGGCAATGTTGAATCTTCAAAATAGAAAAAAAGTTTTAAAAAATATTGATTAGTTTTTTTTTATAGCCGATTCAAAAAGCAAATTTTACATGGCCCACCCTATACCTCTTTTGGTAGTACCCTCTTAATAAGAATCTCGCCTGGCGTAGTCCCATAGTTTGTGTCAGCAAACCTCCCTTAGCACTAGCTCTTCACTTCTAAGCTTCTCCTTGATGATGTGTTGTGCCATAGCAAAAAAAGGCTCGGATCCTATTAATGGCAAGATTGCAGATCCTCTCTATCCAGTACGTCCGCTTCTTTGTTCCGAGTTATACCCCTGTATCCTGGGACCCAAATTTGCCTGATGCGATTGTGCGTTGCCAGAAAATTCAGTTTCCCGATACACTCAAGAAGCAGTGAGGACTTAATCTCACAGGATGATCGAGCCTTAAGTACCGCCTGACTGTCGCTCAGAATGTCAATTCGCTCATTCCGGAAATTTCTGTATAAGTGTATCTCGGCACATAGACAGATGGCATACATCTCCGCTTGGAAGGTGCTTGGAAAAATATCCAACGGCATAAAACGCTTAGAGTCTGGGGCCATACATTCCAGCGCACATGCCTTTTGGTGTCTTCGACTCACCTGCGTACCAGTACAGTTTACACCCCTGGAGTATTCTTTCAAATGCGGCTTACCATGTCGTCAAGTTCAGTTCAGAACTTCTTTTCGAATTTGATGACTTTGGTGATATCGTCCTTGTGTAGCTGGATAAGTGGGAGCTACGACCTTAGCACTTCCATGTTTTTAGATGGCATCATTTTTCTTCTACTGGTAATATTCAAGCGTAGCCTGCTGATTGCTGAAAAACTACATGCAGCGGTGTCAGCTCAAGCACCACCTCCATCGCAGCTTTAGAGCAGACCAGCTCACGCATGCTAAGCGCTGAAGCTTAGTTAGTGTTGCCCACACTGCCGAGAGAGTGGTTCTCGATTGTCAAGTGTCCGCTCCATATGTTATCATTGGTCTTATCGGCATGATGTACATCCATCTCAGCCCCAGGATTTTCCTGCTAGGCATTTGCAGATCATGAGAGCCTTTATTGCTTTGGACAAGGTTGCGTCAGCTTGCCTCTTCCAGCTCAACTTGACATCCAGGTCAAGAATAAAATACTTAACTTCGCTTCGTTTTACTTCACTTTACTATACGTAGTTTCTTCGCTAATAGAAAACTGATGATTTTTGCATCAAATTGAACTGTATTGGACTATTTCCTCAACCAACTCATTACCTTTTGCAAGAACGGTGCATAAGCTGTCCAGTTTTTCAACTCCAACGATGCCTATACAGGCTGAGTGCTTTCCTAACTACTTTAGCACTAATGCCGGGGAGGAATAGTTCACAAATTGGTTCATAATTGACGTTTAGTGGAATAAAATTATCAGTTGCCTGCTTTGAAGATAGTTGCTTTAGCTGCAGAGCGAACCCATAGTAAGGAATGTAGTTTAGAACCAGTAGATCTGACTGCAGGGTATCAACAAACACAAATCCACAAGCACACAAACACACACACATATATACACACACACATATATACTCACTCATACTCTAGCAGCTGCTTATTTACCACACTACCACAAAATCACTTTTATAGCATTTCATTTATGCATTTTATGGCTGTCATCCAAAGTATTGGAGTGAAGATATAAAATCCACAATTATAATATTAAATAACTACTCAACGCACTTGAAGCTAATTTATAGTCGCTTATCTGCAACACTCAAAACCGCACATTCGAGCAATTATATTAAAGTTATGCTGCAAAAGGCACTCTGTCAACCGCGCCACCATAATTCAACTATTTTTCATTCGCAATAATGTCGGCTGCAGCAGCAGCAAAATAGAAATCTGAAAAGCAAAGAAAATAAGTGACGTAAAGTTAGTAAAGTGAAAAGCACTACAGTGATTAATTAGTGGATAAATTTAGATTTTTTGGATTATGACACTCGTGCAGTAAATGTTGGTAATCAAAGGGTAAAAGTCCAGCTAGACGAAAGCTAAACAAAAGTCAGTTCTAGCCATCTCTTTCTTTGCAAATAATACAATATTTAACTTAACTTTCAAGAATTGTAGACAATTTCTAATGCTGGAAAGTCATCTACAGGTCCGAAAGTGGCATATTTTTTGGCAGCAAAGCTTAGGCTTGATAAGCCCAGAAGTAACTGCCGTAGCTTTTGTTATAAAGGGTTTTTCAATAAGGCCGGGAGATGTTGAAATGGAATAAAACAAGCTGTGTGTGAGTTATTGGCAAAATTATTTTTTTATTTGAAAGGCGCATTAAGTGTGGAGTATGACATCATTCAAATGCCCGCCTCGGCTTCTTACGGTGGAACGGATCCGAGTGGTCCAATTTCCAATGACTCTTCCGCATAGATCCGGCGGAATTTGAGCGATGGCCTGTGTTATGTTCACCTTTAGAGCATCGGTCGATTGTGGTTTATTTGCATAGACCTGAGACTTCAAGAAACCCCACAGGAAAAAGTCTAGCGGGGTCAAATCGCATGACCTTGGTGGCCAATTCACATCACCCCTGCGAGAGATAACCTTACCCTCAAATCGTTCACGCAGAATGTCAATCGTGGCGTTTGCTGTGTGGCACGTAGCGCCGTCCTGCTGGAACCACATGTCGTCTAGGTCCATATGGTTCAATATGGGCCATAATAAATTAGTTATCATCGTTGTGTAGCGCTCGCTGTTGACGGTGACCGCCTCACCAACGGCGTTTTCAAAAAAGTTCGGACCAATGACGCCGCCGGCCCAAAATCCACACCAAACGGTAACTTTTGAGGATGCATTAGCATCTGGTGAATCTCGTGTAGTATTCGTGTCGTCCCATATAGTCGGCAGTTCTGTTTATTAGTACAGCCATTCATTCAAAAATGCGCCTCGTCACTGAAGATGATTTTAAGGCCATAACTGGGGTTCTCATCCAAACGATTCGTAGTCCAGTCAGCGTACGTACGGCATTGTCTATGCTCATCAGCTCTGCAGTTCCATGTTTCAGCTACATCCTGTACGAGTGTAAGCCCAACTCCCGACATTAGATTCGCCAAGTTAATAATCTGCGAAGGCCAATTCTTGTGCACGGCGATGATATAGACTGCCACGCGTTCTGCTATACGCTTGCACGAGACCGCGGCAAATGTTCTCAGCTGGTCTTGCGTTCTTTGAACGTACGGCTGTTTACTGATCATCGATCAAATCGCCAGTCGTCTCGAATTAAATCGCCAAATGCTGAAGTAGTCAGACTTTGAAGATTGCCACTTCGTTTACCGTTCAACATGCGCAATGCGCATATTTTTTGTGTTCAACGCACACTCACTTTGATAATAAACGCCAGACCGGCTTTGAACGTGCTGCTTCAATCGTGTAACTTGCCATGATGACTTTGCTGCATAAGCAACGTGGAATAGTAAACAGTTGCTGTCTGCATAATCGGGATCCGCTAGGCGCCCTTGCAGTTCCCAGGTCCCGCTTTCAGATGACGTGACGTTCTTCATGACGGCGTCCAATACGATGTTTAACTGCAGTGGTCAGAGAACACACAGCCTGATCGTACACCTGCTAATACTTTGATGTGTAATGCCGTAAGGAGACAAATATTTATTCTGATAACTAAGTGGCAATTTAAGCTAGAAACTCACTGATAGTGTGACCAAAATACTTCGCTTTAAAACTCATACATGTATGGAAGCAGAAAACTGTGAGATTGCAGATCCCTTTGAAATGTATTTTCGAGGTACAGTGAGAGTAGCTTTCTGTTCTTCTGGCTACTTGTGGTTTGCTCTTGGACAGATAAAGCTGAAGTCAAGTCAAGTCAGCAAGCGTCAAATTCTATGGCCTTCTGGTTGTAAGTTGATCGAAGGCAGTCGAATCAGCATCATCTTCTTGAATGACGCAATAATCGCTTAAGCAATTTTGGCCGAGTTTAACGAACCGCGCCAGTCGTTTCTTTCTCGCAGTTGGACACACCAAGTCAAGCCAAGTTCTTCTCCACCTGATCTTTCCAACACAGAGAAGGCCTTCCTCTTCCTCTGCTATCACAAACTGGTAATGCGCCTAAAGTTTTCAGAGCCGGAGCGTTTGTATCCATTCAGACGACATGACCCAGCCAACGTAGCCGCTGGTTCTTTATTCGCTGCGCTATGTCTATGTCGTCGTAAAGCTCAGGTCCAAAAATCCCTTGCAGAATCTCGCTCTCAAACACTCTAAGGGTCGCTTCATCGGATGTTGTCATCGTCCACGCTTCTGCGCCATACGTTAGAGTCTTATAGAGAGTTAGTTTTGTTCGCCGAGAGCGGATTTTACTACTCAATTGCTCGCTGAGTGCAAAGTAGCACTTTTTGAGAAGAGAAATTCTAGGTTGGATTTCAAGACTGGCATTGGCTGACATCGACAAAATCGATGATTCGACAAATCATCTACTGGCACTAAAAAAGCCCAACTGCCGTTTGTGGTGCGAATCTATCCCAGACACTGTTCGATGGGCATCATTGCGATCAAAATCAGCATAACCTAGAGCCACTTGTGCGAAAGCTCAAGAGAGAGATGTGGTATGAAGAGAGAGGACGTGAAGTCCGCTCAGCATACTACTACTTCTTCTCATTTTCGCAAGGGTTAAATGTAGGCTCGTTGGCTGTCACTTTTTAACTAAACCTGCGGCGCTTTCGAATTTAGATATAAGCCGCAAGGGAATATTTTAAAACTCGGAAAAAAGAATTTCTTTGTAACTTTTTCTTTTTTCTCTATTATCACTACCTTTGTTTTTACTTCTTGTCTTAAGTTTCTTCAAAATATTACTACTTTGAAATAAATGGGTTTGCACTTAATCGTCTAACTTTGTCTTTTTAATTTTTCTATGTCTCAGCCATCTAATCTAACCTAACGTAACTTAAGGTTTGAAGAGTTCTGTCTCGAGAAATTTTTTTTTTATTTTTCACAATCTGCGAAACTGTTTTGCAGGATGTGAGTTTAATGAAAAAAAAATTAAGGCTAGCCAGCTTTGCATGAAAAATCATTGTCATAGAACAAATCAGCCGAGTTTCTACAAAAACTTAAGCGCATTTTTTTTAAGAGACCAAAAATATGGCTTCAGCATGAAACACTTTAATTTTCACAGCACTACGATTTTTTTTATTCTTAGAAAAGTTATTTCATTTAGGACCATGCGAGTTTTACGAGTATATGGCTTTTTTATACTCGCGCCGAATACCGACACTGTGCGCTATCAGCACCAACCATTTTGGCAAACTATCTTTTAAGTAAAACTCCCACCCTTTCCTGGTCGCCCTCTAACACTGATAGCGTTTACGGTCAAAATACGTATTTGCAACAAAACTATCAAAATGATTTTGCAAACTTATTTATACACAAACATATACACTCGTGGCCAAAATAATAAATGCGCCATACTTTGGCCTGTTTTGACTATTTTTGACTATTTTCTATTTTTAATTTTCATTCGTTATTTTTTTATAAAAATATAGTTTATTCTAGAATGCAGGGCATATTATTGCAAATTTAAAATTTGTCCAAAAAATTTTATTTTCAACAAGACGGCGCTACGTGCCACACAAGCAACGAAACCATTGATCTTTTACGGGAAAAGTTTCCGGGCCGTGTTATCTCTCGAAGAGGTGATCACAATTGGCCACCGGGATCTTGTGATTTAACACCCTGTGACTTTTTTCTTTGGGGCGACGTGAAAGAGAAGGTCTACGCCAACAGCACAGGGCCAAAAGATGGAATTCGTGAGGCTATCGAGGACATAGGACAGCCACTTTGCAATTCGGTTATGGTAAATTTCATGAAAAGAATATTGTCCTGTAAGCGTGGTTGTGGTGGTCATTTGCCTGATGTTATTTTCCACTATTAAGGGCATAGCTTCCTCTTTATAATGAAATAAACATCCGATCATTTATATTAAAAATAGCATTTTTCTTTGAATATCAAAATAACACCCTTTTTGGGTGTTTGTCCGAGCGCATCTTTCTATTTATGTCGTACGTCATGATGTTGTTCTACATTTTGCACTCTATTATATTCAAATTATTTTCACTTCTTAGTAATCACTTTCGGGTCTATTCTAACCATGCCAAAATTCTGCTCACCGTAGCCGATTTGAATGTTTTCGGCAGAATTACCTCGATCTCGGATATTTCAATACTACATAGTGAGTTCAAAAACCTACCCAAATCGTGGAATAGTAACAAATTGCCGCTTAATATCAGTAAGAGTTTCCACATGACCTACGGTAAATCTCTAAATCAGATTGGCTCCACTTAACCTTTTTCCAATTTCTTAACTTATTTCAAATATTTCAATTCTCCGCTGCAATGGAATTTTCGGTTCTAAGTGTCATTTTTGTCTCAGAGTTCTCCTCCTTCATTCAGTATTCGAAAGAATGAATGATGGCGCCATGGCTGTGTGAACTTCGCGAGCAGATTTCATTTTTTCAAAGTAGATTTCCTCAATTTATAATCGTTGTTTTGGTGTTAAATGATTTATGATGATTTGCCAAACTCGCCTAACCTTATTAAGCGGCCTAACCTACTAATTTTAACACAGTTTGCCATTCTTAGCTGCCAAACCCTACTTATTGATGTCGACAGTTCTGTGGCAGCAAAAAAAAGCACCCGATAGCAGGAAAATGCTTTATAATTTTTTGTTGAGATCAAAGTTGGAGTACGCCTTACTAATTTGGAATCCAATTCATACTCCTTACCGCCAAAAGATTAAAAGAGCTCAACGTGGTTTTATCCGGTTCGCTCTGCAATCTCTTCATTTCAACGAGCAACGTCCTTCTTTTGGGGTCCCTGGTATGTGAATAAAAAATAAATAAAAGAAAAAAAATAATGAAAAAGATAGAAAATAAAAAAAATAGATAAATAAGTAAATAAATAAATAAATAAATAAATAAAGATAAAAGATAAATAAATAAGTAAATATGTAGGTTGAAGCAGTTGCCCATTGTAGGACACACTCAGGCTCATGGCCATTGTGATGCCGCATGGGGAACTAACCCTTATCCTTCCTGAAACCAATGTATACTATTCAAAAATTTCGCAAGACCGTTAATTTGGACAGAACCGAGGCCTTCTAATTCGTTAAAGAAATGCCCGCCCAAAATGGCGAGTCTACGTCTGGATAGAGCAGGGCAGTGACACAGAAGGTGAGGGATCGTCTCTTCCTCTTCCTCGTCTAGACAACTTCTGCAGAAGCCATGTGTTTGCACACTCATTCTCTGGGCGTGCCTACCGATGAGGCAATGCCCCCTTAATAACTGAAATTAGTGTGTTAAGACTGTGCTTATCTCTTCTTAGAAGAAGTTACGTGCGTTTAGCATTGAGAGCCGGTCACAGCTGTCGGGCGATTTTACAAGTGGCTTCGTTACGCCATCTTTCATTCGCTACTCTTACAATTTCCTCGCTGATACGCAGTCTACATGTTTGCAAGGGTATACCTACATATATCATTGTCTATGTACTCATCAATCAATTTGGTACCGATTTTCGCTAGTTCATCTGTTCTGCAGTTCCCCTCAATGTCACAATGGCCAGGAACCCATGTTATCATTAGGTGAAATGACTCAGCCATCTCGTTAAGAGATGCGCGGCATTTCATGGCTACCCTGGAGGTTGTCGACTGTTTTGTGAGGGATTTGATCGCCGTTTGGCTATCAGAGAAAATGTAGTTACCATCTCCAGGTATGGCATCACACTGTACCAGTGTCACATCTTTCATTATTGCCATCAGTTTAGCCTGAAAAATACTACAGTAGTAGGGAAGCCGAAAATTGAAGGATATCCCCAGATGCTCGGAATATACACCTCCGCCCACCCTTCCATCGAAGTTTGAGCCACCTGTATTTACATGAATGGACTCGCGCTATCTTACTACGCCCCGTTCCCATTCTTAAATTTGTAAGTAAATAAAAAATAAATAAATAAATAAGAGTAAAGAGTAAATAAATATTTTTTTTTCTTGTTCACTCCTCTCGGGAGCATAGAGCCTCGACAAGACTTTTCCATCGTGCATTGTTCTGTGCTGTGGTTTTGCAAAAATTGCTTCCTCGGTAGTCTAGCGTAAGTATACTAGCCTGCCATCGCAGAGGTTATGGGTTCGAATCCCACGTGAAGCACGGTCCTCGCATTTTTCCAATTTTACCTACTTTCCCTCTCTCTAAAAAAACAAACAAAAAAAAATCTCTTTCCTCAAACCGAAACAAAAAACGTATCCTTTCCATCCTTACTCCTGCACAATAGCTAACGCATTATTTGCATTGTGGCTGCTAAAACAAGCAAAAAAACAAAAGAAAATAAACAGTTACATATTGCATCAGTGGCCCCAAGAGGAAGCGAGCAATCGCGGTGATAGCGCAGACACACCAAATTTCGCGAAGACCTCAACCATCTGTGCGATCCTTCTAGCAAACAAATTTGAAACACAGATGGCGCTCAAAGCAGTAAGAAGGCGCTGTAAGCAACGACAAGTCTATTTAGGAGTGATAGCGCCAGGCTAATCACCTACCCTATGAGAAATCAAATATATTAACGTAACCACTCCAAGTCAAAGCCTCAGAAAATAAATAAGTAAATAAATGTGAAATCACTTTTCTCAAGACGTATAACATACTCACGCATGTTTATCTATGACAAAGTGTGTGGTACCATTGATCGTCCAGATGTGCCAGAGCAAAGAAGCATTTTAACATTTCAAAATTCTTAAATCAAATTATTTAAATTATGCTCCCTTTATAAGGCCTCTTAAAGAAATTATAAAGTTTTAACAATCGCGATCTGAGCTGGAAAAAAATTACTTTTAAGTCTTACCTTTAAATCAATTTGTAGCTCCAGTCTGTAAAGTAAACCATAGAATCAATAAGTGAAATAAAATGAAAAAACTATATTAGCCATAAAACAGTGGGGCCCACCCTTTTTTTGGTAGTTCTGATAATTTTTTCTGCTGACCTTGTTGCCAAGTTTGTTCTTATAAAAAGCAAACAAAAAATACAGTAACGAATACTTGGAGCAAAATGCTGAAATTTGAGATTTCGATGAAAAAAGGTTTGAAATTTCTATGAAAATTTTTCGAGTTTTTAAAAGTCTCTTAAAGTATTGAACTTTGATTTATGTGAAATTTGTAATGTTAATATTTAGAAGAAACTATGAATATTTGTATAAAAAAATAATGAAATTCCAAAAACCAAAATTAAAAATTAAATTTGTCCAAATATTTTGTATTTATAATTTTGACCCTGAGTGTATATATGTATGTATGTATAAGTAACAGCATTCACAATAGCAAAAACAACGAAAAACACAAGAATAATTGCAAAAATGTCAAGACACTTCATCAGTTCCAGCCACCACCAACTGAAGCGTATCCAACGCGGCGACATAATAAGCAATCTCAAGGACAATCCGTCCTCATCATACCCACTTACAGCTTGACAGGCAAACAACCAATCAACTAAACCGGATTGGGTGGCATCTCTTCAGCACAATGCGACTTTAACCCTGAGCTCGAGTAGTAGAGCTGCTTGGAGGACAGCCATCATGACAATATTATGCATACTCGTATATGTGTAAGCTATATTTGTGTGTGTGTGTGAGTGTGAGTGTGCCTGGCAGCAAATTGTGCGCGTTTATCGTCAGAACGCAATCAATATTGGCGTGCGCGATTGCACGCTCACACGGTCGCTCAGTTCGTTGCTCGCTGCCAGCTATCGATACAAGTAGCCACACAAACAACTCACACAAAGAATCCACACACGCATACACACATACTGGTATGTGTGCGTATGTAGATAAATGCGAATTTTAGTCTTAATGCTGCTGGGAAGTGAAGTGAGTTGTCGGTCGATTCGCGCGGAGCGATATATGACGCTATTATGCGAACCCCACGGATGCTATCAGCAACGTGCCGCTAATATAATCACATCTACTTAGCTCACATCTTTTATTTTACTACCGATGGAGTTGCTGCCATTACAGCTGCCTTTAGGCTTAGCCACGTCAACAGCTTCCATGCTTCAACGGCATTGGCGCCCACAACAACAGCAACAACGTCTGTTAACAATTTTCTGGTTTCTTAGGCTGCGTTTTTTCTTCTCATCTCACTTTTTTCGTTTTGTTTTCGTGTTATTTTTTTCAGTCCTCCTACGCTTTTCCGCACGAGTGGGTATGGGTATGAAATTGCAATAGTAAAACTTCTTTACCAACATAACAGCCTTTGTTAACATTAGATTTGCTTATTTTATTGCCAAGTGGAGAAAGATCCACACATTTATTCACTGGCGCTAAGGCCAAAAGCTTTTGCGAAGATACGAAGTACTAACTCAACAGCGGTGGGAAACTGGGAAAGGGTGGCAATCTTTATTCGCATTAGAATTTTATCTTTCTTTAGTGTTTTCTGTTTGTTCTTTATTCATGACTGGCAATCTAATTTGATTGGCTGATTGCAAAAAAAAAGCAAAAAAAAAAAAAAACGAACAGGAATAAAAGTGATGACAATAGATAATGTCTAATACCAGTAAAAACTACAAATAAGCAGAAAACCTCAAGATTTTCTTTCGCAAGTTATAAACAGCTCTGAAAGGGGTGAGGCTGATTCAAAGCACTTGCGGCGAAAATGTCAGGTGCATTATGCCAAGTCGTGTTTAGAGCACTTAAATCAAGGCATCATTTACTATTTCGGATGCAATTGATGATTGATCCACGCACTTGCCAACCAACCCAAACCGCGTTTATTCTGATAAATGTACGATATACGTACTTTTCAAGCATCTAACACCAACACTCGGCTCATTATCTCTTTGCAGTCAAGAGTTGCGCATGTCTCTGTTTGTGAGCTCAGCATGCGTAGCTCTTTTTATGCAGTACGTGGAAAGTGCACAACTACGCAGTTTAGGTTAGGTTAGGTTGGCCAGATGGCTTGTCTAACAAAGACACCCGGTAGGCTCAAGGCTCATTGTGATACCTACATTTCATTTCCATTAAAGCAGACATTTTGTCCTGTCAACACGTTCTCGCCGGCGACGGAATTTGTTGTTCTCGGCATCTGGTGGCTCAGTAACTCCAGGATCATACTCCGCTGTTGTAACCGTAATTGCATATCGCTCAGTGATAGCTGCCGACTATGCCTGCGTTAGATGTAAACTGTTACTTTTATTTTGCTCACAAAACCGTTACCAGCATTCTCAGAAAACCGCCCGAAAAGACAATTACGTATGTACCACCAATGGTACAATCCGTCCAATGGGACAGGTCACAATGTACCACTAGTGGTACATGCCGGCGGGAGCGTGTTAAGATTCAGTTTTGGCCAGAGCGCTTTGGAGACATGGCAGTTAGCAGTCAGATACCACCCTCCATTGGTTTTCCCGATGTCAGTTCGTTTAAAGGAATGCTTATTTCATCTACTACTCGCTGAAGGTCAAGCTCAGAGCCATTCCTGGCACACTCATCCGCTCTTTCATTTCACTCCACTCCAGAGTGACTGGAGACCCGACAATATAAGTATGAAGTTGTGTTGTTCTTCCTGCATTCTTTAACATATCTTAAATTGATGCTCGCTGAGCCCAGTGCCCTGATTGCTCA
>JAYXIM010047147.1:0-16294 GCA_037575425.1 Anastrepha fraterculus | reverse complement strand
CTCAGAAATGCTGCCGTATCAATACTCTCTTCACTTCACAGGACGAGCTCATATTTAATCCTAAAGTCAGCGATCGTGTTTTTTTCAAAATTTTAATGCCAAAATTTTATATGCAAAAACTTTCGAATGCATTTCAAAATTGATCAAATTAAGTGAAATTTACCTGAACCCTTCAAAGACAATTGCGTGTTTTCTCATGCAAATGCGCTTATTGCCGCATACACATACTAACAAATATGTACATGCATACATATATATATGTATCTTAACAGTTAAGTTCCGCTAATAAAACACAATAACTACTTACTTGTGTATACATATGTGGCCCTGACCCTTGACATTGAAAAAGGATTTGAGGTAGTGATTACGCGTCACTGGCATAATAAAATGCTGCAGAGGACCATTAAATACAAACAATCAAGGGAAAACAGACAAACAACCACCTTAAAAATATGTTAGCAATGAAAAGGAAATTTTGCCTTCATTTAACCAATTTATTCTAACGTTACGTATTGCAACGCAGGAGCTATGCGTTCCCAATGAATGAAGGTTTAATTGAATGTTTGTCCTGTGGGTTGTCTGGAGGCCAAAAATGTTTACAAACAACTTCATTTGGTATTAAAAAACAAAATTTATGCACAAATGCATACACGCATACTTGCATATCCATGCTAGACCCTGTAGTGAGCAAAGGTAGTTCTGAACTACCCATTTCACTAAACTCCGGTGAACAACACTAGCCCCGCGCCAGTCTGCTTTCCTTGTTATCAACTAGCGAATTTAACGTTAATAACATACATATATGCATATGTATGTCTACTACCGGCTTATTTGATATTTGCTCATGCGCATTTTAGTTCGTGGCGCACCAGTATTGAACAGGCGCACATGATTGAATTGGATCGCTTGCGAATCACAAGATTTGATGAAATACATAGACACACGGAAAAAAGTATTGCTACAGTGCTACTAAAACATTTGGACGGTTATAGCAGTCAATTGCTTTGTTAAAAATAATACATATTTTCATTATGTTAGGCACTGTTATTAAGGTACTCAGACCTCATGATCCTTTGTGTCCCTTGTATACAAACAAAATCTCAAGCATTTCATCGTGGAAAAAACGAAAAAAGTATAGGCACAGAAAAAATTAATTGTTTAATTGTTTCTAACGGTAATATATAGTAATGTGTATATAATCCTTTCCTTATTAAAAACTCATTTAGTCTATTTGACATTGATCACCCCAGTTTTTGAGTAACATTCCATCCAATTTTCAGTCATTCTTTATTTTTGAAGTTGTTCTTTGTTTGAAATTTGATGGTTTCGCACACTTTTTTCAGCTCATTCCATGGATGCTTGATGGGTTCATGTAGGGGTTTGTGGAGGTGTTTAGAGTATGCGGAGTATCGTACCAAATCCATTCCTTAACAATAAGAGCTGTAAGTTTCGGATAATTGTCTTGTTGTTGGTAATATTACAAAGGCAGATACAACTTTTCAGTGCTGCGTTTTAAATTTTGCTTCAAACTATTTAAGTACACCAATACCTTCTCGATAAATATAAGTTCTCCCTCGCCGGATGCCGCCATACAGCCCCATACTATAACCCCACCACCACCGTATTTTTTTGTTGCCAAAATGTTCTTTTTTTTCAACTTCGTATTTGGGTTTCGCCATACTAGAATACGAACTTCACTTCGATTATATTTCTTGTAAACTTCCTCAACAAAAAAATCAATCATTATCCATTAATGCTGGTAGGTGCCGCAAACCACAAGGAGCATATAAAATTTAAACGGCATGAAATCCATCTGAAGATAATTAAAATGAAATGGCTAATTGTATAAAGATAAAAGCTCTTCATATATTAAAAAATTTGAGTAAACAAATTATAAAACTTGTGTGGTCCCAACTCGTGCAGTTATGGGGTTGCGCTAGCCACAGTAATATTAATATACTTCAACGATTCCAGAATAAATTTCTTCGAGATATTCTCAACTCACCTTGGTTCGTTCGCCATAAAAATATGCATCGTGGCCCAAGATCTCTACGGTCGCTGGAGGAATTAAAAAGCAAACGGCAGCCCACTTCCTTAGGGTTCAAAGACACGTGAATGAGGGAGCTAGCAAACTGCTCCCTCACCTCAGACCTAACCCGACGACTCCACCGAATTAAACCACATGATGCAGCATGATGGCTGTTAATTTAAGGAAGGAACTATGAAAACTCACAAAATTGTATGTGAGTTACCTAAATTGTACTGCTCGTTAGTTTATTTGTAACTACAGGGTCCGGCACTCGAAGTGTAACCAACTTCAGACCGCTTGCGCAGCTGATACACGGGCATTAGCTGTATGTTAGTTGGCTAAATGACAGTCCACAGTATTGCTTACAACCGCGCGGAAGCGTTTTACCGAATGTAAACGTCAAAAAAGAAAACCAGTAATGGATTTCAAACGTAATAGTGTGATTGCATTATATCATATTTGGCTCGAAAATCACAACCAGCGATTGTTCGTGAGCTCGAGCATTTTAAAGTAAATAAAGTTTTTGTTTATCGCACCATTACTCGTTACAATGATACTGCTAGCATCGCGAAACGTCATGGAAGTGGTCATCAAAAGACTGCAGCGTCACGTGAAATGGTTCAAAAAGTGAAGAAGCGACTTGAGCGAAATCCCCGACAAAGTGCCAATCAAATGGTGAAAGATTTGAAAATATCCGACGTAGCATCCGCCACATACTGAAAAATGTTCTCAAAGGCAAGCCTTACTAGATCCAAAAGGCGCATGATCTTACCCCAAAGCAGCAACAAGTCAGACTTGAGAGACCGAAGGAGTTGCTTCGCTTGGTCGAAAGCGATAAATTTCCGAACATTGTGTTTTCTGACGAGAAAATTTTTCAAATTGAGCAATTCACAAATTCCCAAAACGATAGGGTTAATTTAACCGACAGTTCATTCGAGAATTTGAGTCATCGATTGGTCACCAGGAGGCAGCACCCGCCACAGGTAATGATTTGGGCTGCTATAACCGCAGATGGGCTCTCTTCAATCGTTTTCATCGAGCCCGGCGTCATGGTAAATCGAAATATTATCGGGTAAGGTATTTTGAAGGTTGCTTTGAAGTCTTGGGCAGACAAATATTTTGGTGGCACACCATGGACGTTTCAACGTGACTCGGCACCATCTCACAAAGCTCGAGTGAACCAAGAATGGCTAAAAAACAACGTTCCGAACTCCATAACGTCCACACAATGGCTCTCAAATTCACTAGACGCGAATTCGATGGATTATTCTCTTTTTGGGCCATTTTGGAGAGCAAGGTCCGAACTAGTCTCGAGGTGCTGAAAAAAGCCATTGTCCGCGAGTGGGCCAAAATACCTACAAGTCACATTGCGATTCGTTTCTGGACCATCTCAAGTCCAAAGTCATGGCAAAAGGTTATATCGAGCAAAAGTAAACTGATTCTTAAGTTTGTATTATTTTCACACACTTTTTTCCTTTGAATTGAATAAAAGCAATTTCCCAAACTAAATTTATGGCCTTTTTAATTGGTTACACTTCGAGTGCCGGACCCTAAGGTATGAAATCAGTTAAACTGTCCCCGATTTGCATTACTTTGTGCTGGTAATGTGATTAGTTACTCTATTACTAGATACGACCTCGTTAGTGACACAGTGGCAATTGGCACTTGCGAAATTGGCTGCCGATGCATATGCAATAACATAATTTTATGTATGTATGCGTCTGTTTCTGCGTGTAGACATTGGACTTTTTCACGTTGTCACTATTTGTGTTTGTCTTCCTTGCAATTTCTCCCCCTCTTTTTGTTTTCCTGTTATTTTAACATTTTTCACTATTTCCCTTGTTAACACAAATTCTCCACACCAATGGAATAGCTGCGCATACACGTGAATGTATTTATGCATGTATAGAGATCTGTATGTGCCTATGCTTGTTTTATATGAATAATTGCATGCAAGATGTTTGTGCATATATAAATAAATATTTCCTTGTGTACTTGTATGTAAATAACTGTGCATGATATGCAGACAATTGCAATATAAACACGTACGCAAATATCAATTCAAATAAATCGGTGTTCCGTAGAAAATTTACGAAATGCACGAGCAAATAAACAATAACCCCACACCACTACACTACCGAACCATCGAACTATCAAACCGCCAAACGACCGGCCATCTCACCAACAACTACTCTTACCACTATACGTTGACCAAGTGTAATGAAACCAAAATTTCATGCAAATAGGAAAAGAATAAATACATACATACAGATGTGCATATGTATTTGTTATTTGCGTCATACGTGTATGTACCTATACATATGTAACATATATGTACTTACAGTTAGTAAAACAGTTGAATGGGTGAAGTTGTCATGTGTCAAATCGTAATTATAAAAAATATTTCGTATCTGGGTAGCGAACTCACATTGGGATGCGTTATTCCACTTCTAAGTGGACGAGGTAATCATCTAATAGCCCAGGTAGGTGGCGGCGTTAATCGGTATTACCGGAAAAAAAGTTAGATCGCAGGCGACAAATACGAGTATTAACTGCACTGATACTAAAAAATAATTATTTGTTTTAAAAAAATGTAAAATTACTATTTCTCAAACTGCTTCGCAATATTAAAACAATTCATGAAATTCCGAACTTATTAACGCAAACTAGCATTGCCCCCGTAACATCTCAGGAAAGAGAACGAGAAACCTGGACGGTAGTGAAAAAGGTGAAGGTGATGGCAGCAGGCTTGAATCCTAAAATCAAACTTTTGTAAATTTATGAAAATAACACATGAGCTAAAAAGTCCCTGGCTTTAAATTCACCAATTTTTCAATTAGTTCTAACCTTAAAAAGACAGCTGTTAAAATTTCACGATATTCTTCATTAGTTCGTGAGTTATTGTGCTACGACTGGCGCTACTTTTGTTATTTTGAAAACATTGGATCAAAAAGAATGTCGTGTTTTAATTCTACACTGCTTCTTGATGGGGAAAAATGCCGTTCAAGCAAAGCAAAGGCTTGAAAAGTGTTATGGGAACTCCGTTCCATCAGAAACAACAATAAAACAATGGTTTCTTGACATCAAACGTGGTCGTAGAGACACCGATAATGCACAATGCAGCGGACGTCCAAATGAAGCGCTAACACCAGAAAACATCAAAAAAATCCACAAAATCGTATTTGAATGATCGAAAAGTGAAGTTGCGTGAGTTAGCCGACATCGTCAAGATATCAAAGCAACGTACATATATGGCTCACTGTTGACCAAAAACGAGAACATATTGATGATGGCAAAGCAATGGTTGATGTATTTAAATTTCGAATTGCTCCCATACCCACCGTGATCACCAGATTTGGCTTCCAGAGGCTGTTCGCACACCTAAAAAAATGCTCGCCGGATAGAAATTTCGCTTTAATAAAGAGTTTATCGCTGAAACTAAGGCCGATTTTGAGTCACAATGACACTGGAATGATTGCGTAGTTCTTCATTACATTGATGAATAAAGCTAATTTTGAAAAAGAAGTTATTTTTATTGTTGGGTCCAGTACTTTTCAGCCCATATGTTATACTGAACAATATGGCAACAAAAGTCTTGCCACTGCCCACAATGCGGTGCACAGCAGAAAAGTGCCTCCAAGTGGAAGAGATTCCGCCTGATGGACGCATTATGCCTTTTTATTCTCTGCAAATATTAGCAAGTTAGTTAATGGATAATATCGAAGAATTAGCGAATGAATGTACCTATATACAATTCTTCTGTAAATCGACTACCATTTCGATAGCAATGTCTTTGTATAACTACATACATATGTCGGCAATTATTTTTGCCCACTGCAAATCATTTGCTCGTTCTATCCATTTGGGTATGAGCGACTGCTCGTCCCCCTCCGTCCAGCATAAATTGTTCTGCTTGCCATCTGACATTGGAAAGACGCATTTTTAAACTTAAAAATAAAACGAAAATGCTATAAAATACCTATTCCTGTTGTCCTCATCATATGGTTCCAAAATTTTAATGCTGCAGTGCTTGTTTCCAGTATTTCTTATACTTCTCTTTAAAATTTCATTATTTTTCATTCACAATAGATACTGATTGTAATTTTTCGGCAAAGTTGTCATCGAAAATTTCCCTAATGCTCCTCAATTATGAGAATGAAGTCAAGTTCAATACGCTCAATGCGCATTAGTTGCACAAAATTCCTGAGATAATTCCTAATTAAGTCATTAATCCCAACGTCTAGGCTATAAGTAATTTTGGACGAGTTCATCAAAACGCGCCAGCGGTTTCTTTCTCAAGCCTGTTGACGTGAAGTGCCGCCTCATCGGATTTTGTTATAGCTATCGGTACTTTTGCGCTACACTTACATTAGGGTGATCATACTGAGAGGCTTACATGTGTATGTATCTATGAAACTTGTCTTTTTCGTCGAGAGTGGCTTTTTACTTTTCAATTGTCTACCTAGTCCATATGTTCTTCGTAAACATTCTTCCCATAAAAAGTCATCTGCCATTCAAAATCATTACAAGATTATAAGGTACGCCTCGCACAGGCAAATGGAATTTTTGAAAAGTTTTTCCATGGTAGAAATGTATTCACTTTTTCTCAATTTGATTTTTCATACCCACTTTGGATTTTGAACTAGCGACAACCAAATAGTAGTCACGCTCAAATCGCGAGGAACAGGTTAAAAAAATTGTTTAAACAAAGCGTTACAAGAGGCGTGGAGCAAAGCCATAAGCTCAAAGCTGAGCTATAAGCTACATAATTTCTTGGTCTTGCTTTTATACTTTTGTACTAGCGAAGTGGTCTCACAGGTATGATGACCTCAACGGAATTCGTTGATCACAACCGCCATAAGAAAATTTATTGTACCAGTATTTTAGGGTCCTAAAGAATGGTGCTTGTATGCCGTATAATGATTTTGAATAATCGATACATTCTTGTCTTGATAATCCACTTCGAAAATTGTGAAAAATTATTGAAGGAAAAGTTTATGATTTCATTGCATTTTTTAACGAAATGAATTTTTAAAGCAACTGAAAACATCACTGGTATGGATCATACATCAAAATGTTTTAAGTGTACTTATGGTAAAATACAGGGTCCATACGGTATTTGAGGGCAACTTGAGAGCAAAATTAAATGGCTTTTATTTTGAACAAAATGAAACTTCACGAATTTTTTAAACTTATTAATTGTCTAAAAAATCCTTCCATAAAATTTCCGTCAGCTGCAATAACCTTTTCGATCCGGATCCCGAAACGATTGCTTCACCCGAATCAACTGCTTGTTATTCATATTGTTCATAACGAAGAAGAATTGCATGCTTATGAGGATTCGTATTGGTTTCACACCCAACTACGCCTTATACATAGTATTCCAGGGGATTAAGTTCTGAAGGGTTAGGCGGCCACAATTTCAGTGTTATGCGCTAATGGACATTTTCAACCATCCAATCTTTTATTCCCATCGCATTGTGTGGAAGAGCGGAGTCTTGCTGAAAGACTCGGCTATCACCGCGTACACTAGCAATCCAGGGTTTCACTACTGTCTCTATAACCTCGATATGTGTAATAGAGTTCACTCGAAATCCTTCAGTAAAGAAGTGTAGTAGCTTGGTATTTACTTTGTTGCTCACCACAACAAAAACCATCAGTGGGTAAAGACTTCGTGTGCATTCAGGGTGTTTCATTTTATTTATAAGACATTTTGATCGGGTAATTCGCTGTTTTCGTGTTTGCTTCATCATATGCTGTATTCTGCGCATAACGTAGGACCTATACCGGAGATTTTCAATGGACAACTTGATGGATAAGGCTCTCGGAAATTTTAAATGAAAAATAGCGAAAAGAAAATACATGATTTACGCGAAGTTATAGCCAAATGTCCCAAGTACCGTATGCTGTATGTCCAATTTTCAATGAAAATGCCAGACGGCGCTAGAAATGTCCAAGGCCATAAATGTTAATAGCAACACTCGTATAGGAATTATCTTTTTCCATATTTTACCATTAAAAATTATTATAATTTCATTCACGTATGTAAAAAAAAGCTGAACATTCTCTTAAACCTTTTTTATTCAAAAATTGAGCTATCGAATTTGGCTGCTGCGCAATTGTTCCAGCAGATCAGGCTTGTACAGATAGGCAGTGATTGAAACTTATGTGTCTTTTTTGCTCTTTTATTAACAAAAATAGTGAATTTTTATAAAGTCATTGAGTGTTTTTTACTTGGTTCAACTCTGTTCAGCTTCAGAGATCGATGTTCAGTCGCTATCTATTTTTTTGCTTAAAATAAGTGATATTGTGAGCTTGAACTCGATGAATTTCATGCGTGCTAAGCGCCAATTTTTCAGTAGAGGTTTTAGTAGGTTTTCTACTTAAACTAAATTTAGACAAGCAAGTTTAAAGTATCCACTTAGACTAGTACTGAAAACCGGCCCTAAATCGTGAAAACAAGCTTATGTTCAATTTTAATGCATTAGACTCAATACCTATGGCCTCGTGGAATATAATTCTAAAGCTATCATATCGGGCAAAAAACTTCAACGATGGCAATAACTGATGAGATGTTCGCGGAAATTTACCAAAGAAAAGTTTGTCGAAAATTAAATTTTATCTTTTCGCGATCACGGGACTTACTTAGATGGTTAGAACGACATTATTTATTTATATCTAGCAACTTTTGCCTCTATAAAGGCACAAGTCATGTAATTCATTTCGCAGTGTGCTAGCAGCCTAATGAGCAAAAGGCTCAGCTCTTTCTCTTCTTTGGCGAACCCGCACAGGCGATAGACTCATTTTTCCAACCACACTCTTCCCAATCTATGATACATAGTAATTATATTTAAGCTGTAATTTTTATAAAAATTTGCATAGTGAGATAGCGAAATTTGTTTCTTTTCCAGCTATTGGACCGCTACACATACATATGTATTTTTTTTTTATGGAGGTAGCACAAAGCATTGAAAGCCGAAAAGTGTGAGACTTGCCTTTCAGCTCACCCACTAAAAACCCACCCCAGCTCCATTTCCCTCCCGCGGGACAACCGTTAAGTAGTACTTCACGGGAGGGGGAGACCTCTGCATGAAGATTTGTGCTGTCATATTACATACAGCGGACCAATGTTCTTCGGACTCTATCATAATATCTACTAGGTTATCAGCCGTAATTGGCTTCCCCACCCTAGTGCTTAGTTCCTCCCTTTCGAACGCAAATCGCGGACAGACAAACAAAACATGTTCTGCGTCTTCTGCAGTTGGTGCACAATGAGAACAGTAAGGGTCGTCTTCGAGCTTAAACCTATATAAGTAGGATTTAAAGCACCCATGTCCTGTCAGTATTTGGGTCAAATAGTAATCTAACTGTCCATGGTCACGGTTAACCCAATTGGAAATTGTGGGAATCACATCAGGGACAAGCTCCATTGCCCTGCCATGAACGCAGGCTACGCTCTCCCGCTATCTTGCGTAATGTCACCCGTTCTGAAGTAGCTTTTTGTTTTGGTTTCAGCATACTCTATTGCCACTAGGTTGATTGGGAGTAGTCCCGCTATAACCATAATGGCGTCTTCCGATACCGTGTGGAACGCGCAACACACTCTGAGTGACGCTAGAGGTAGATTGAGGTGCAAAACTCCACCGTACATAACGTTCCATAACAAGGGACCGAGGACTGAGCCTTGTGGAGCTCCGCCAGTTATTTTGTACTCTTTTACACCAGCATCGGTTTTATAACGCAAGGCTCTGTCAGAAAGGTAGCTGGCGACAATCCTACGAATGTACATTGGAATGTGGAAACTATCCAGCACGATTAGAATGTTGCTCCAATTCGCCGTATTGAAGGCATTCTTAACGTCCAGTGTCGCAATTAGGCAGTACCCCTTGCTACCATATGACCATCGAGTACCTTCAATCGCCTTCTGTGCAATGGTTTTGACTGCACATACAGCATCTGTGGTTGAACGGGCTTTCCGGAATCCAGAAATGCCGGAAATATGTATATATATGTATGTATGTATATGGCTTGGGCTTTAGGTTTCCGCTTATCCGAAATCATAAATATTATTTGATTTTGGCTTGGATCTTAATCGAAAATAGCACCAATGTTCTTCAGCATCTAACGAAAAGAAGCCTTTCCTCACTGAGACCAACTTCAAAAGGAAATACATAAAAATTAAAAAATATAATTTTGTTTCTAGTTCTCATTCCTCTTTAAATCCTACTTACTTCTCCCATTTTCATGTACATGCACAATATTCACGTTGTTACTTTTAAGTTTACCATGTTTTTCTTTTTGGTTGCTGTAAATAGTGACTTTCGATTTGTTAAAGTTTTTCTTCAGCAACTAAATACAGTTACAAGTTGCCACAAAAATGCGCAGCGTCATTGTTGTTGTAGCCGCCGTGGTTTTTCGTACAAGTACTATTACTTTTATAGTGACTTCCTGAACTATTAAATTTAACGTTTTTATTACTACAACAACACTTTTTGAATATTTCCGCTGTTGATAAGAAATAGCGGAGACCACAGCCACAACAGCGGCCAAGCGTTAACGTGCCGGGAACACCGAGAAGTGTACTTACACATATAAAGACAGGGACTTCGAACAATACAACGAAAAACAAACTCGAATGCAAATGCAACAATGCAGTAATGCTACAATCACGTAGTGTGAGTAGTGACGGCAAGCAGTTGTGTACTGTGTAATGTTCGTAACACTGCTGCACAGCCTAAAAGTATGCTACTTGAATGCTTTGTCTATTGTATTCACTCTGGAAAGGAAAATCAAAAGTTTATTTGCGGAGGTGGGTGAAACGTCTATCTACCGACAAGCGCTAGCCGAAAATGCAATTTCTGACATTCGCAGCGACAGCTCAAAAATGCAACGCAAACATTTCTTATGGCCCACCATTTCAACGAACCCGCAATGCCACGTAGTGGCACAACTGAACTTCAACTTTTTCCGCTTTTTCGGTCATTTTGTTTTGCGATTGCGCCTGATAAGGTCGATATGTACTTATCATATGTATGTACATTTATGTATAGAGATACCTATTTGACTTTACCAACAAATAAAGTGTGAATAAGTGGATACGAGTAGGTGTGTATGTGTGTGTACATGCATCGGGTCATCATTACACCAACCAACCAACTCAACTGCTGCCAACTAACTAAGAGAACAACTACAATAACATTATGGCGAGTTGCCGCTTATCAGAGGCGAAAATCGCGAAATGAAATGAAGTTGTTTGCAAAATTTTACGTTGACATTTTTGCCTGACATAGGCACATAAATGAGCGGCGAGATGTGCCGCACGCAAGGATGAAGAGCAGTGGAGGAGTGCATATGAAACTCATACATTTTACAAAATTTGGAATTGCATTCTGGTGGTGAACAGGTGAAGCTGTCAAAAATTATTTGAACAGCTAGAAAAAAAAGCATTTTACCCATTTGGAGAAAAAAAATGGAACGATTAACCAATTGCGGTTATTCGCCACATTTGGGGTAATTTTTCACTTATACCACAGCTAATAAACATTTAAAAAAAACTGAAAAAATTATTTTGCTGAAATGAGTTGTTTAACCTAATTTGAAAAAAAATTGCTTTCATAAAAGTTTAATAGCTCATTTTCACTTCAATATGAATTTAAAAGTCATGAAAATCTAATTTGAATTTTGTGTTAGTTGAAGAGTAGAAGAGCTGGTAGGTAAGTAGGTAGGTGAAATGGTTCAAATGCCAAACTGGCACTCCGCAAGCAGCACTAAAGCGCCAAGTTGAGACCTCCAACAAGCAGATATCTACAGGCAACCAGAGCTGTTGATTTAACGGAGAAGGTTGATGGGATTAGGGTTGAAGCAATGCCCCAGGCTGCCGAAGATATGAGCACCCAATGGCCTTAGTCGTCTGGCTGCTAAACCTAAATATTTACAGAGAAAATGCTCAACCGTCTCCTTCTCTGCAGATTCTGCAATGGGCGTTAAATGGCAAACCGAGCTTTTATCCGTATGTGCCGATCCTCCAATGACCGGTACGAGTTTTAAAAATGAATTGCGAGGAGTGCTGAAGATTTTCTGAGTCCGGAATTTGTTGTACTGCGACCACAGGGTTTTCGAAAGAGCACATAAAGAAATGGAGCTCCATCTGTTCTGCGCTTTCCTGAGAAAAAAGTTGTGGAATTGCTCTTTAATAACAGTCTAGTGAATGCCGATGACCGGGTAAGAGGTCTCTGACACCAATTAAGTCCTCTTCCTTGCCAGCTCATCATCACTTTCATTTTCCTATATGTTCCCTATATGGTTGCAGGACATATCCAGATAAGAGAAATATTACCTGCACACCCACTTGATCCACTTCTTACAGGAATTGACTAGTCTAAAGGACATTAGCAGTATTCGGCAATTCTAAGCAAATACAGTGGCTCAATAAAGAACTCGGACAAGCATAGCATGCAGCTTGAAATTCAAGATGTTGGTAAGAAATGCAAGTTATATATTTTTATTTTTATATTTCGCTATTGAGTATTCAAAGAGGATTTTAAAAATAGTAATAATAATTTAGAAACCCACTACCTCCTTGTTATAAAAAATTTATCAAGCAGCATACACAAAATTGGTGTAAAAAATAAGTCGAAATCCGGCATTATTGCGATTGTTTGGCACTTTAAAACGAGGACTCCCACAATTAATTTGCTCTCAATTGAAGTCAGAAATCTAATTATTAGTCATCATTAGAAAGGCAAAATCCTTCGGGAAATCGCAGAAATAGTGGGTAGACTCCAATCGGCTGTATTCGGCATGATAAAACATTTCAAAGAAGCAAAATACGTGGAAAATAAGAAGAAATCGCGACGACCAAAACTGTTTTCGGCCGCAGATGGACGGTGAATAGGGCAACAAATTAAGAAAAATCCAGATTTACGCGCTCCTAAGCTCGCAACAGATGTCGCCCAACACCGTAATATTAACTGCAACCCCGAAGGTATGCGTATAGTGTTGCGAAAGAATTATTGTAATGGAAGAGTTGCACATAAAAAAACCTTTCACCAACAAGATTATTCGACACAAAAGAATAAAATTCGCAAAGCGTTATATGGATAAGGATTTCGAGTTCTGGAAGCACGTTTTATTTGCAGATGAAAGCAAGTTTAACATATTTAAGTCAGATGGGCAGTCATATGTGTGGAGAAGGCTTAATGTTCACTGGAAAAAAATGTCCGACAGTTAAGCATGGGTGTGGGTCGGTATTAATATGGGGTTGTATGTCCACTGCTGGTACTGGAAATTTGTGTTTCATTAACGGCGATATGAACCACAAGCAACACCTAACAATTATGAAAGAAAATTTGGTCCAAAGTGCGGAAATTAAGGACAATTTGCAGCACTATCAAGACATCGATCCCAAGCATAAGGCACTTGATGTCCGCCTATGGCTTATGTACAAATGTTCTTAAGTACTTGAAACACCTCCACAATCTCCAGACAACAATGTAATTGAACATCTGTGGGCTGATTTGGAAAACCAACTGAAAAAGCATGTTATTAGAAACAAGAAAGATGATATTAAAGTGGCGGAAAGTAGATCCTTTAACATGCAAGAAACTGGTCGAACCCATGCCAAGAAGACTGAATGCTGTGAGAGAATATAAGGGCTTGCCGACTAAATACTAATTATATTGTTTTTTCTTAAATATTATTTGCCTAACTCTAGTTTATATAAAGGTCGTTAAGTTTTTATGTTTGTATTTTCTATGTACGAATTATAGTTTTTTAGTTTATAGTTTTGAAAAATACGCTTGATGAAGGAAAATAAATGTTACACATAAACGCATTGGATTTGTATTTTAATATATATTTTTTAATTTAAAACCATATCGCTTGGGTGTCCGAGATCTTCATTGGGCCACTGTAGATAAATTGGTTGATTTAAAAAAACTCCTGCTCCGACTCTTGATTCCATCTTGGTGAAGACAGAGGTACCAACTTCAGAACACAACTTACAAGTGTTCCAGAAAGCAACGATGTTTCCACAAGGATTGAGTGTTTGACTCCGTTTATGACATCCGGCATCATCCGAGCATATTTCATCGAGTTGAGGAAAGACGCACCGTTACCGTCAACGGTTTTCGCCATAGAGCGTTACTAGCCGACTTTCTGCAGCCAAAGCTCGACAACATCGATATATTCGAGCTGTGCGTTGATGTTAAAATGTTAGTTTGAAATATAAACTTTTACTAAATGTCATTCAGTTATCGCAAAATTTTCAATCGTTTTAGAAACCTCCATATTTTTGCAAATATCTAGTAAACAACTACCATTTGGCCACAAAAGGTGCAAAACAATGAAACAAGCCGCTCAATACCGATCTGAGTTGGGTGTGTGACATGTGGCACCGCTTAACGGCCAACAGCGCTGGGTGGGTTGGTGCGTGTATAGCTCGAGGCACTGCTTGACAGTGCTTTTTGGACAAAATTATGTGGCACTTTGCGGCCGAAAATGCGGTAGCTAGCAAAGTTTCCTCTATTTTTTTTTTTGCTTTGTTTGTTTATTTCACATTTCGTGTTGCTGGGGTGGAGCGCTCAGTGCAACTGCAGTGCAAATACACAGGCACATACATGCATAATACTAGGTGGAGTAAGTGTGTGAGTACGCTGCTGGCAGAACATATGCCACGCTTTGCAACATTTAAGCAGGTGTTATTGCAACGTGACGAAAAATGCACAGAACAGTAGGAAGGTGAACTATGGCGGGTCTCTGTGGTAAGAGTCGAGTGAGAGACCGCGACGCTCTGATTTAAATGCAAATACGTTACCATAAAAATAATAAAATTGCCTCAGTCTGTTCGGGTTGTAATTTGATGCATTTTATTTTTATTTGCTGCTGTTGTTGTTTTTTTTCTCATGTTGTCATGCCTCTGCTTTGGACTTGTTTATTTTATTTGCAGTGGGCTTTCCGCTTTATTTCTTCATTTCCGCTGCTGACTATTTTTATGACTATTTTTTTTTTGTTTTGCGAATTTTATTACTTATTTTATTTGCTTGAGTTCTTTTAGCACTTCTTGTTCTTGTTTACAATATAATTTCTTCACTTTCGAATTTTAATATTTAAATTTAATATTTGGTTAGTATTTTAAAAATTAAATTATATATTTATTCACGAATATTTGTGAAATAAATCGGTGAAATATTTTTATATTAAATCTGTGACGTATTCGCAGCAACAGTATTTATAAATCTTATTCGTTTGTTTTTCATTTAAGCCCCACCTCTGCTTGTTTGGTTGGCTGTACATTAGGATTTAAAAGACAAAAAATTAAATGCATAATTTGTACAAATTCTGTTAACACTCCGAGTCTGAGTGAGAAAGGGGCTATGTGTGTCGAATTTCAAGAATATTTGTTAAAATCACTGCCCAACAGCATTTTTACAACAATAAGGTTACCTTATATCACGTCTTTTCCAATGCCCGTGCTATGTCCCGAAACCTCTTAAATTTTAGACGGAGAAAATATTGAGGATTTTATGCTGAAATCATTGTCCTGCATTAGGCAGAATTCGAATGAAATGTTTAGGAGCTCTACACTACGAGAAGTTAGAATGTCTCTCGGGGTTAGAGCTTCAGAGCTTATTTAGATTCGCAAAAGACGCAGGCTTATTACAAGAAGAGTAATTGTGAAGCTCCATCTGGTACCACTAAGGACCAATAGATCTATGAGATGACTTTCAGCTAGCCATGTCAACCTAATCTAACCTATGCTGAAGTCAGCTGATAACTGGAAGAGAATTCACGTGCATGTAACAAATATTCATAATGATCTAAGACGTGATTCTAGAGCCTTTGAGCTAATCAGCCTTGTAAGGTAATACCTTCTTGGAAGTTTTGCGTTTAGAATGCTAGATTATGGAAAGGTGTTTAGAACGTAGGTGCAGCTGTAGGGCTAGACGTCGTGCATACTGATATGCCGGTATAACAGTGCTCATGAGAGTTTCCACTTCACGGGCTTCATCGCAAAAAAAAAACCAAAACATTATGATTATACCGCTATTGCGGAAAAAATTTATAGCACAGTACGTCTCAAGCCTCCACAATTTAGACTTTCCAAATTAAACAACCACGTTCTCCCGCTACCATCGGAAGTTAGGTTATACTTGATTCCAAACTCCATTGGAAGCTACACATTGAAAATCAGGCCAGTACAGCCGTCTATTACTGCAAGTCTATATTTGGAACAAAATGGGGACTCAAGCCACAAGTCGTACTGTG
>JAYXIM010047146.1:0-14392 GCA_037575425.1 Anastrepha fraterculus | reverse complement strand
AGACCTGCTACTATCAATAAATATATCATTAGAACTATCACGTAGCGCGAATCTATCCACTTCGGATATTAACGCGTGTCTTTAATCGCAGCTGACCAAGCAAAGCCTCAAAATCTTTACCAGTCACTGAAAGTGATCAATGTGTGCACTCTACTGTACATACATGCATACATATATACTTATAATATAATATAAAATAAATGAATTAATTTTGATTCTGTCACGATTTGGTGGCTGCAGCATAACATATTAATAAATTTTCGTTTGTGTAATTATTGCTTAAAAGGATCAGTAATGATATTATATAAATTAATAGCGGTTGTATTTGCGTGAATAGAGGTTGCGGGCGTGGTGTATGTTTGCACAAGCAACAAACAGTGGTTTATTATGGTTATTGAAGCATTTAGAGTTTTTCATTTCTACATTGTTTTATGCCCGGCGCGCGTTGTTACGCCAATAACTAAAATAGCTTTAAAGAAAAATCAGTACACAAATATTCAATTCATTCTAAACCAATTTATTGATTTTGTTTATTTCGAAAAAATTGTGACATTGCAAAGCTTAGTTTCAATTCGATGTTTATTGAAGTGCTGTGGGATACACAATATTTCTTGTTTTTCCATCTGGTGCGTAGACGAATAAATCAGAAGGTTTTCCGACACGTGAGCAAGCCACATAGAGCTGTCCATGTGAGAATCATGGATTCTCCAAATTTAATCCCCACACTTGTAACGATTGTCCTTGTGGTTTGTTAATAGTCATTGCGAAAGCGAGTCGCACCGGGAGCTGTAAACGTTTGAATTCGAAGGGCATATCTGTCGGGATCATTGGGATACGTGGCAACAGTACGTCTTCACCTTTAAATTTTCCAGTCAAAATTATGGCCTCGATAAGATTGTTCATCATTTTTTTGCGTGAGAGTCTGGTTCCGGTGCAAAGTCGTGGTGGATTTATGTTTCGAAGAAGAATGATGGGTACGCCGATTTTCAATGTAAGCACGTGCGGCGGCATGCCTGGCAAATCGAGTGAATTCAAGAATTCAGATGGATAGTTGACTACCTCGCCCTGATTCTCCACAGTATCGATGGACTTATAGGTATGTTGTCGTTTCACTGGGTATTCCATGCTGAATGGTGAAGTTGATGGTATTGACATCGAGGTTTTTGGCTGCTAATATATATTGCACGCGTACTAAGCCACTGAGGGTTTTTGTAGTTTTGTGTAATGTTTGGGAAAACTTTTTGCACCGATTCGTCGATGCTTTCTGTGATCTTACAAAAGTTTACTGGCAGGGTGATACATTGTGTAGATTCATCAATTTGCATTCGCCCATTTCCAATATCCAGTAATTGTTTTGCAAAATTCCCAGCCGATACATCCCGTTGCAGCTGTATACGCATGTTAGTTTTCAAAGTCAATTTCTGTAAATGACGTCATAGAACTGATGATTTAAGACATGCATTAAGTTCATTAGCGGGTGTTGAACTTGGTATAATGGACAGTGTTTGTCGAAAATCACCAGGCAATAAAATGAGTGCCCCACCGCAGATCCGTCTGTTTACTCTCAAATCTCGCAGTGTACGGTCAAGCGCTTCCAATGCTTTCTTGTGAGACATTGTACATTCGTCCCATATGATAATTTGACACGTTTGGAGTACTTTTCCCATTCCAAAGTTTTTGCTGATGTTGCATGTTGGTGACTCAGTGTTTTGCAAATTCAACGGAAGTTTCAATGCTGAATGCGCTGTTCGGCTACCATCCAAAAGAGATGCCGCAATTCCAGGTGATGCAATAGCCAGTTTAATATTATTTTGTGATCGTATAGTTGCCAAAATTAGTGAAAGAGTCTTGCCTGTACCACCGGGCGCATCTATGAAAAACAGTCCACCGCTTTGTTCTGTGATTACACGCAAGGCGTTGTTCTGGAATTAACAGCGAAAGATTTGTTCTAACGAATGTTCCCAGTTCGCCAGGATCATAGTGTGTTTCTCGTTGCAAATCACGATTGAAAAGGTTGTTTGCAAGTCGGTTTGAAGCAGGCATTCCCAGTTGCACCAGTGCCTTGTTAGGGATTGTCAAACATATGTCTTCAATATGCAGTGTCCCAACGTGCATCATTCTCAAGAAAATTTAGTTCCTGGCAAGCTTGGCGATAAGTGGTGTAAAGCTGACCGTTTGGATTAGATTAGAAGCAGGTTGTCAATATTATGGCAAATAATGGCTTATTTGCTGTGGTCGAGCAGTATTCGATGTCATATTCGTTTCCTCTGTGTAAAAATACATGGACATACTAATTTTTATGACAATCGGTTGAACGGGGCAGAAGTTCCTACTCTGCAGCACCACCTGGTGGTGAGTGGCATCAATGAGCATACTCTAAAAACCTTTTCTGTGGAAAAATACATATATATTCCAATTTTTATAATAATCGGTCCTGTAGTTTTTGAGTTCATTGATGACATTCAGACAAACATTCATTTTTATATATAAAGATTTGTGTAATGGTTAAAAATATAAGTAATGGTCTAAAAAACTCTAACAATTCTAATATTCATAAGCTGCTGAGAAAGTGTTAACGTTCGGTGTATTTGGTCTCAGGCTTTAGAAATGAGCTAACTAAACATATAAAAACTGGCCACTCGCTTCGCTTGATAAACGTCTTTGGCTAAGTTAAGGGGCTGGGGATGGGAGCTGCGTTGCAAGTTAAGCAACCTCTCGTATGTCAATGATTTACTTTTTATATCAAATCGCCAGATATTACGGGTAGCCAAGAACGTGAAAAAGTTGGTCTCAACAACAACATCGATAAAACTAAATCTATGTGAATCAACGCCAAAAAAGATGCTGAGTTTAATATTAGTGGCAATCTAGTAGAAGACGTTAGTCATTGACATTACCAACCGCCTAAAAAAGGCAGATGTGCTTTTGCCAATTTAAATAATACCCGAAGAACTAGAGGCTGGCTCTTAATTACTAAACTAAGTGTTAGTGCTTGCGTCAAAACATTGCTGCTTTATGACTCAGAAACTTGATTTGAGACGATTTCTCTCACCCATAAGTTGTTAACTTTATTAGTAGATGCTTGGGACAAATTTTGAAAATGTGGAGGCCGAGAACAATTAGCAACGAACAGCTATGGGCTGTAACAGAACAACTACAATTGACAAACAAATTTAGAAAAGAAAGTATGGCTGGATCGGCCACACCTTACGCAAACCTTTGAGCGAAATAGCACATGCCGCCTTGGAATGAAACACACAAGGAAGAAGAAATAGAGGTCAACGAAAAACAACATGGAAAAAGACAATTAACAGGGATGTGAGCAAACTACGAGGTTTAGCACGCGATAGAAATAGTAGCAATCTTTTGGGACTTTTACTAAGTTCCTTAATATGTTTATGTTTATATTTTTTGAACATATCACTAATAATAATAATATTAATACTAATAATAAACCTTTTCTACGTAGACGATTTGAAGCTTTATGCCAGCACACCAAACCGTCAGAAAACCTCTTGAAATGTGTTGAAATTTTCTCTAAAGTTATATAAATGCCCATCGGTCTAGACAAGTGCCGAAAGATCACAATACTTAACGGAAAAGTGGGTTCCTTGATATATCCCTGGGGAAATTGTTGGACTCAACAAAAGAGAAATGGAGCCAACAGAGGTATACAAGTAGCTTGGAGTTATGCAAAGCAACAGTATTGATACAATGCAAATGAGGAAAAATTTAGTAGCAGAGTTTAGAAAGCGTCTTCATGCTGCATGTAAAACCCAACTAAATGGGAAAAACCTAACGCACGCTGTAAATTCATTAGTCATCCCGGTGGTATCGTACAGCTTTAGAATTATAAAATGGTCATCTACTGAAATTGAAAATCTGCAGCGAATAGTACATACAATTATGACGTGACACAATACACGTCACCCGAAGAGCTCTGTCATTCAAATAATGCCACCAAGGAAAGTGGGCGGCAGAGGACAGATTGATGTTGGATCCCTCCATGATAAATTAATCTTTAACGTCAGGGGATATTTTCCACAAAAGTGTTCGCAATCTAAACAGCACAGGGATGTGGATGATAATTACACCCCGCTTCGAATGAATCAATCCTACGAAATCAGGAATACCACATCCACAGATGAGAAGATTCAAACATGGTCTGAAATGGCTTGTTGACTGCGTTTATCGAAAAGACTCGATCAAAAATTTTCGCACTTATGGCTTACCAAAAGGTCGATATTCGCTGAAACGGAAGGTGTTATTTTCGCCATACAAGGTGGAGTGATCCCAACAAGAAACTACCTTAAATATGTAATGCAAGATCCAAACGCCGTTGCGGATAGAGGTCGAAGATGCAAATGCCGCAGTGAAACTTTAGACCACGTGTTAGCTAGATGTAAAAGGTGGCGCAAAATAAATCAATTATGGAAAGATTTATAATATTTGCAAATATCGTCCTACGGCAATCATATTTGACACTTGTGAGCTAGACAGCTGCAGCATACAAACAGACAAGCAATGGAGCACGTAAGGGTCAAAATAAAGATTTCCGTCATTCAAAATAATTTTTTGTTTTAGTAAAAAGTTGAATGGTTAATTTTGCGCCACCCGATTAATTTTGCGCCACCCTTTACCATGCTGACAAACTCAATGTATCTAAAGCGCCACAATGAGATTGCAAAAACAATTCTGAAACAAGCACAAATTTGTAACTTTGACCAGAGCTGAATACCGTATTTCAGATATACCCCACAACCTGTGCATGAGGACGCCAACTTACTTCTGTATTGCGACCGAACAACTTTAACGAATGCAACGGGAGACCATAATAGGCCAGAAATATTTCTGATAGATAAATCTAATAGGATTGCTTCTATAATTGATGTTACGGTTCCCCTTAACAAGAACATGCAGAAAAGATATCAAAATATTCTGACCTAGGCATCGATGTCTAGCGCCAGTGGAAGCTAAGGTAGATGTACATACTACCAATTATCATCTCAGCCCATGAACTCGTGCATAAAAATTTAGCAGACAACATTAAACCTCTTTAACTCCCAGAATATCTAATTTTCGACATGCAGAAAGCAGCTTTACTCGATTATTGTCATATAGCGTGGGTGCCAATAACGCAGTTACCCGTTAAAACACCTGTGAGGTCGCTGGATCTGTTGAATCCATGCTGAAGCAAGAAACTGCTGCATCTTTTTAAGATTCAGTTTCGGCCAGAGCGCATTGGATACCCTACAGTTAGTTATTGGTTTGGCGATTACGCTCAAGTCTAGCACTTTATATATTTAGTTCGTTTAGTTAGTTATAAGCATTTCTTTATGTCCTCAACCACTCGTTGAAGGTCAAGCTCAGAGCCTTTCCTTGCACACCCATCCGTTCTTTCATTTCCCTCCACTACCAAGTGACCGAAAACCAAACAAAGTGAGGCGAGAGCGACTTCCTGCAATCTTTAACACATATTGAGTTGATGTGCGTTGAGGTCAGTGCTTTTATCGCGGCTTGACTATCAACAAAAATGGTAAGGTTTGCCGGAGGTAATTCCATTAGTCTTATCGTTTTTGCTGCTTTGTCTATAGCATAGATCTCGGCTTGAAAGACGCTACACCGGTTTGGGAGTAGAATTCTCAGATTTTGATTTTGTGTCAAAAATGCTCTCAAAAACCAAGATCAGAACACAGCAACAATTTTGGGATGTTCAAGCGCTCTGGAACTTTTTCTCCACATTTGGTTATTCCTCTTTCATGTGAAATCCGGCTTGGTCGAGAAGCAATGGATTTTATTGTATACAAATTTTTCATTATATTAACCCACCATTATTTAACATTATAATTTAATCTTTATATTCAATCAAGCGTTCTTCAGTTTATTGGACAAACTTTGCTTAAGAGAAAGCAACCCATCTAACCATGAAAAAAATGTCTGATGCTATTTTATTTGTCAAAGTCAAAACAATATCGATAGTTCGAGTTCCAAACACTAGATATCGAAATAATCTTTATATCAAAAAATATTTCACATGTATTTCTTCTTATCGTTGTACATGTATTATTCAAAACGATATTTAGAGGTTAAAACCACCCTTCCGAAATGGAAATTATGTAAGTGTAAAACAAAGCGGCAGCTGTAGCCGAATAGGTTGGCGCGTGACTCATGCGGAAACGCATATGTTCTAAAGCTCAGAAACGAAACATCAATCCTCCGTGTGCATTTCTGCCATGAAAAGCTCCTTATAAAAAACAAAAAAAAAATATCTGCTGTTCGGAGGTCGCTTAAAACTGTAGGTGACTCCATTTGAGAAACAACTTCAAGACGCACGCCACAAATAGGAGGAGGAGCTCGGGCAAACACGCAAAACGGGTGTAAGGGCCAATTATTTACAATATACTACTGTCCATCAAATTTTGTTTGCGGAATGAAATTTCGGCTGCGGAAACGTTTTGCATGTTGCAAAAGGCATTTGGTGATTCGACCATGTCGCAGAAAAATTTTACAAGTGGTACAAAGACTTCAAAGAGGGTCGAGAACGTGTTGATGACTTGGAGCGCTCCGGACGACTATCGACGTCAACAGATGACCAACACGTCAATAAAGTGAAGGAGTTAGTGCTCAAAAATCGTCGGTTGACTGTTAAAGACTTTACTGATATGATCGGAATATCAGAAGGATCTGTGAAAACCATTTTGAAAGACCATTTGGGCCTACGAAAAGTCAAATCTCGATTGGTACCGAGAACTCTCATTTTCTTGGAAAAAAGTCGTCGCGTTGATGTGTTTGAAACAATGCTTTCAGACTATCAGGACAAGCTCAAATGCATCATTACGGGAGATGAGACTTGGATTTATGCTTACGACCCTGAAACAACCGGCCAATCAAGCGAAAATCGTGCTAAAGGCGAGGGCAGACCGAAAAGAGCACGTCAAAGTCGTCCAAAAATAAAGGTCATGATGACAGTTTTTTTCGATTTTCGTGGTGTGGTGCACTATGAATTCCTTCCATCTGGCCAAACTGTTAATAAGAAATATTATTTGAGCGTCATGCGTCGTTTACGTGAAGCAATTCGTCTAAAAAGACCAGAATTATGGGCCAACAACTCTTGGTTTTTACATAACGATAATGCACCGTCTCACACTGCACTCGTTCTTCGTGACCATTTCGCCAAAAATTTCACGCATATCGTTCCGCAACCACCCTATTCGCCTGATTTGGCTGCGTGTAACTTCTGGCTATTCCCAAAACTCAAGAGACCACTCCGGGGAACCCTTTTCGAGTCGATTGAGGAGATAAAAGCTGAATGGAAGAAGGTGCTGATGGCTATACCGGAAACGGACTATTTGGCATGTTTCGGGGATTGGAAAAATCGTTGGCATAAGTGTATTTCATCGAGAGGGGATTATTCTGAAGGGAATGAAATTGATTTACAAGAATAAATAAGGATTTTTCATTTTGCAACCAAATTCACCTTACTTTTTGTACACAGTAGTAAGTATATACATAAAACAAATCATGAATCCAAGTATGTGTATAAGGTTTTTAAAAGTCCTTTGTCTTACATTTAAATTTAATGTAAAAAATATCAAAATGGCGCTTAATTAAAAAAATCTAAGAGATACATATGATACTCATCACTCTGGGTTTTTGGGGTCACTTATTGCGATTCAAAAGTAAATAATAAAAAAATTTGTAAATAGTGGATCCAAAATTCTTGGAAATCGATATCGATATGTATGAAACCTGCAATTATCGCTGAAGAGGTACTGTACACACTTGCTGTAGTAAATAAAGTGCAACAAATTTTAATCAGTTTTTCAGTTCTTTGGCCTTTGCGAAACATCAGTGGCCCAACAAGAATAGTCCGACATACAGAGTTTGTGAAAGGGGGGCAGCGGTGAAGCACAATTTCGATGTATCTCTATTTTCATTTTTTCTTAATTGTACGTGTGCACAAACCTTTGTCGACCCTGTAAAGTCATAAAACCATTTCAAAAACGTATTGCAATTTCACGTTCCCAATAAATTTGCGAAATTTTTTAAGTCCCTTTTACAACTGGCAAAGCCATGGAATCAACCATAAACCACTTTATGTTACATTAAGCTCTTAAAAATCGTGTTCATACACTACGGTAATTATCAGCATAAGTACAAATGCACACAAATTTTATATCTACATATTCATATAAAATACAACGAAAGCGAAAGCTACCCGATATTCCGCTGTCAATTTTAATAATATTAAACAAACATTTTTATTTTCAAATGTTTAAAGTCCTCACGTTGTAGTATTTATTAATGTGGATGATGTTTTTCTTCCCGTGTTTCTGTTTCCGCTTTTTCGTTTTTGTTATTTTTCACCTTCACAAAAAATTGCTTGACCACTGAAACCACAGTTTTTAATTTATGGAAAATTAATTGCTTAAATTAAATTGTTGTCGATATTTATTTTTAATTGATTGTCACATGGAAAAAGGCAATACACGAATAATGATAAATAGACCCAGAGCACATGAAGGTGTGGAGATTGATTTTTTTTCTTTGTTCAAATAGATATGTATGTATATGTTATATTTATGAATGTATATCCACATGTAAATGTATATTAAGGTGTCACACCAACAAAAAATTGCGCCTTTTTCAACTGCGTAGTAAAATTTGCGATATTTTATAGCATTAACCAAAATATTGCACTGTGAAGGGTAAGTGCACCAGTAGTCGGATACTTCTCACTTTGTACTCTTAAAATGCAAAATCAGGTGCAATTTAAAAGAATTTCGAAATGCTAATCAATTCTGTGAAATTCCTGCTCTGTATGTTTATATCCAAATATAAAATTCCTGCAAAATTCAATTTAAGGCAAATTAAAGTTATTTCGGGCATCGACAAAACAATACCCAATTTTAGTAATTGTAAGCTTTAGCTTGATGCAGATTGTGTAGCTATTTCTGGTAGAACTTAAATTGGGCTGGCTGTTAATTTTTTTATTCAAACAAACTCATAGGCAAGGCGAGTTATAGCTTATAACAACAGATAGATGGATGCAAATATTGTCTTGACAATAAAAAGTTTACGTGGTTCTATCCGAGTTTTAATTTCGATACACGCATATACCCGAAAGTGGGCGTAGCAAAGCCCATTAATAAAATTTTTAAGTGCATATATCATACTTAGATGTTTGGGTTAGACTTTTGTACCAGATATACATATACTATATACTGGCGCTTACACGCTTTTTGGTGTTTAATCGAGCTCCTCCTTTCTTATGAGGAACTTGTTCATGGCAGAAATACAATCGGAGGTTTGTCATTGCCTGCCGATGCGCGGTGCTATTAGAGAAAAAACTGTTTCTATCATTTGATGTTTTTTGCACGGAGTTTCGAACCTGCGCACTTCCGAATGGTAATCACGCACCAACACACTCGCTTACGGCGGCCTAGTTTCAAGGCCCCTTAAATTGTAGTGCGAGTTCGAAATAGCTCAAAATGTTTCCGAAATAAAACCTATGGAAAAAATGGTTAAAAATCAACGCAGTTTTTGAGCCAATTGAAATTTCTAATTTATTATACCAAAATGTAATGAGTTATGAGAGTTACTTTTATATTTTGATTGTTATATGTAGCATAAACTTGGATATAACATTTTCACTTAAGATCATCATTTGTTCTTTTCATTGAGTAGAAAACTCACTTCACACAGCTGTTGAAATTAACTCGTGAAAATTTTCGTGAGATGAATTGTTACGATTTTCGACGTAGATTATCGAGATAGGTGTTTATTAATCAACTTACTTCGACTTTTAGTATTGAAGCGTCACTCATAGCCACTGTGAAATGCTGGCACAATAATTCCAACATTCAACTGGTCATCAATCTTAACAGGAATTTCGTCCAAAAATGTTGTGCCTGCAACAAATTAACTTTTGGCGGCTGTGCTTTAATTGATAACGCAAGATCGTCATGTGACACATCGTGAGGTAGAGCCATCCTTTCGCATTACTGGGAAATTTGGTCTTCAAGAAGTTTTGTGAAGAAATTCAGCCATGTTGGTTGAAAGCAACCCTATGGTATCATAACAAGTGATGAATCTTAGATATATGCATATGAGCCGGAAACAACACAGCAATTTACAGTATGACTGATAAAAGACGAGTTTCATCCCACAAAAGTTGTTCGCTGAAAAATCACCTCAAAACAAATGGTCGCCTCTTTTTTCCGGAAGATCTAGTCATGTTGTGCCTCTGACCGTGACTGAAAAAACCTACACTTTTAATTCTGAGAGGTACACACTCATTTGTTTGCCTAAAGTTTTCTCAAAACTAAGGAAAGCCAACCACCGAAGACAAATCATCCTTCACTAAGACAATGCGATCTCTCACGTATCGGCTCACACAAGAGAATTTTTGGGTACTCAAAAAATTGAACTAATTGGTTATCCACCTTATCGCCTTAATTTCGCATCTAATGATTTTTTTTCGTTCCCGAACATTAAAAATAAAATGCAAGGTTAACGTTTTTCAGCGCTTGAAGAAGTCTTTAAAAAGCTATTTTTGGAGGTGCCCACTGCTGACAAAAATGCTACGAAATTTGGTTGAAGCGTATGTAGAAGTATATTAACTCCCAAAGGGGAATATCTTGAAAAACAATTAAGCTATTTTGATCATTATTTCATTTTTCATAAAAAAAGGAATTGAAATTATAAAAAAACGCAAATTACAAAAACAAGTTATGTTAACAATGAGATGAGTAAAATCTTTATAAAACGAAATATGTTTTCATTCTGAAAGTCGCTGTTCAAAACACTCAATGCTCAATTAACACAAGCGTACATCTGTCAAGACTTTTGACTGTCATCTGTTATCTAATCGCCATACTGCACCCGGAATGCGTGTACATTCATTTGATAACTTGCAGATACGTGGACAATTTTTTTGTCGAAACAGAATTCGAATATATCGAATAATAAAAAAACTAAATTTTATTACCAAAAAAATAGGTGTGTTTATATGTACATTGTATGTACGTCTTTTTGAATAGGTAAAAATCGAAGACGAGCCGAAACACGTGCAAGCAAAGCAGCAAAAAACAATTAACTGAACATTCAAAATGGCCGAACTCGTCGGCATGAGTGAGAGGCATATCGCCACAAAAAAATCGAAATTCGAATATACATAACCGGCGAAAATTCAAAATTCGCGATACTTTTTGAACACACCTCGTCTTTTGTACATTTTTTTTCTTTAATTGTTTATAAAGGTGGAGTTCATTCTACAACAAAGACTATATAAATCCTAGTTTAAAACATTGTGCAAGTTAAAAATATATCTGAAATTTTCATGAAATTCTTCAATTTTTTATTCAAATTTTTTTATAAACTTTTCGGGTATATGTGAGTAGTTTTGTAGCCACGCAACTATACTCGCACTTACACATTTGCCACGAACCTCTTTCTCCATTTTTTCAGACAGAAATTGTCATTGAAAATAAAATTTGTATATGAAAATATTTTGTGTGAAAAAATCTCGTTTCATTCCCCTTTATTATTAACATGTGAAAACATGTTGACGTTTCTTGAAATCGAAAGTGTAATAAGAACGGAAAAAACTTTTAATTTCACATTTACACAGAACGCGAATTGCCCTCCAACTCTTGGAATAAGAAGAAAGCCAAAAATGCCGAGCCATATTAATACCACACAGCCATGGCAACCTACGCTTTTCTTCATTATGTAATCATATAGGCATATATAAGTGGTTACACAGGGTGGCACAAAATTAATCACTCTATCGGAAGATTTATAATTTTTGCAATGGGCGTTGTAGAGCGCGTGAGCTCAAAACAACGATTGTCATACCTCAAAATCTTCTTTTTTTTTTAATTTAATAAAAAAGTTATTCAATTACAAAATTTAATGGTTAATTTTGCCTCACCTTGTTCCTTTGCCATTCCTATGGACTTAGCAATTAAATTCTTCCAATTGATTTATCCAGCATTGTAATACAATCTGTAATTAAATAAACTGAAGCAATTTGAGAAGAATTGTATTTTAAAGAAAACTACAATATAAAATTTTCAAACTGTCTGCTTATTAATCTACATATATACTTCTATATATACAAGTATATATATATATATATATATATATATATATATATATATATATATGTATTATTAAGCTATTTTGCCATATCAAATTAACTATAAGTAAACTTAACTATGAATATCGGTATATATGGCAAATTCAGGGAAGTGCCCGTGAATGTGTATGATTTTATGTGTATGACTACTATTCTACACTGCACACATAAATCTATCTACATACATATGAGTACGTGTGTGTTTGTGTTTTTTATCAAATAGCATACGATGCTCTTTCAAATGGTCTTTTGTCATTTGCACTTGTCCGAAATACTTTTGGAAATTGAGACTGCCATTGTGATGCTATGATTGACTTATTGGTCGTATGCATCATTTAGTTTCACTCATAAATTCATGAGTTGCATTCAAATTCAAATTCGTATTTCAACCAAATGTATATGTCTGACCATTCATGAAACTAATTTAAATTTAAGATAAATTCATATTCAAACAAATGCACATACGCGTACCTGTATATGTACATATGTAAGTGAATAGTTAAGGACAGTAGGTAGAAGAACGATGATGTCATAGGACAAATACAAACAATTGCATTCATAAAGTCAGATGAAATATTATGTAATATTTCGTTGCACCATTTTTTTTTTTTTTTTTTGTCGGGACAGACTAGCAAGTACAGTCCTCAGATACAATTAAGTCTATTGTACTACGCTAGAACTCCCTTTTTAGTTTTCTTTAAATCTGCCCGACCTCCGAAGAAATCTGAGCAGATCTTGTGGTGCCAAGGAGGCCGCTTCTGCACACATCAGTGCCAAAGACCTTAAGCCTGGAAAGTGGCCAGTAATCAGTCCAACCAGCCTCCTACCAGACTCATTGCACCATACCAGCAAATATTTCATCATAGAAGGACCAAGTTACCTCATAGAAGGACCAAGTTACCTCAATAAACCTAGGACGGAGCATAAGTCCCTTTCTTCTCAACGTACCAGACCGAGATGTTTACTTTTTATCTACGCTAGGCCATCGCATTCGATAAGAAACCGGAGTTGGGTTTCTGGATATCGATCGAGTAAATGACAAGAGCTATTGAACCATATCCTGAGCATGTGCAGATGATTGCGCAGTTAGCAGAATATAGTAAAAAAGCCAGTAAGCATTCTCAATTTGTGCTTAGACAGGTTTATGACATGAGCTAGCTTGGGTCTCGTAGCTCTTCTCTTCTGAACTCTTCTTTGAGCTATGGGTCATTAAGAGATTAGGTCCTATTAGTTGCGAGGCTCTCTTATTATATAACTTATATTATAAGTATGTACCTATACTTACGAGTATATATGTATATAAAAAATATTTATATTTCTAAATACCCAAAAGCATATTCAGGGTGGGGCCCTAGGTAGGTGAAATGGTTGAAGTGCCACCGTGACACTCCTCAAGTAGCACTAAAGCGCCGTTTTGATACCATTATGAGACCTCCAACAGGCAGATATCTACAGCCAGCCAGAGCTGTTGATATAATGGAGGAGATTGATTGGACTTAGGTTGGCGCATTGCCGCAGGCTCTCGAAGAAAGGAGCGGCCAGTGACCTTAGTCGTCTAGCTGTCAAACCCGGACATTTACAGAGAAAATGCTCTACAGTCTCCTTCTCCGAAAAGTCCCTGCAGCTTCTGCAATAGGGGTTCAATGGTAATCCTAGCTTTTGCGCGTGTGTGCCAATCGTCCAGTGACCGGTGAAGACAGCAACGAGTTTGGAAGTTGAATGGCGAGGAGTCCCAAAGACTTTCTAAGCCCTTCGTATATCGAATTGGGGCCAAAGGGTTTTCGAAATAGCACATGAAGAAATAAGGAGCTCCATCCTTTCTGCGTTTTCTGAGAAATAATTTATGCAGTTCCCCTATAACAACTGTCAGGGGGATGACGTAGGAGGATTTTGATGCCTATTCAGTCCCCTTCCTGGCAAGCTCATCAGCAATTTCCTAAGCATTTTGCATGCCTGCAGGATCGCAAAGACTTCTACTTGAAAAACACTAGCAGTGCTCGGCAGTTTAAAGAAGATAGATAAATTGGCTGATTTAGAGCAAACCACTGCTCTGTCTCCCTATTCCATCTTCGAAACGTTAGTGAAGGCAGAGGTGCAGGCCTCGGTGCAGATTTTTCCCTCGATCCAACCCTGCCTATTTGGAAAAATTGCCCAAGCACGACCCTCAAACTCTAGTTGGTGCATAGAGAGATCTGTTCGAAATTCGGAGAAATACACTGTTGACTGCCCGAAAACGCTACCATGTCCCTT
>JAYXIM010047145.1:0-14628 GCA_037575425.1 Anastrepha fraterculus | reverse complement strand
GAGAGATTATCTCCAGAGGTTAATCTCCTTTAACCTGATTGCACTTTGCATTTTCATCGCAATAACGAAAAAGTCGATGGGAAGCAAGTGCAAAAGGACATTCAGGGCAGCACTTGGGCAAGTTTTACATGCTCCGGTAATGCCAATGCATGGATTCTTTTGCACCCTCTCCAGTTCAGAGCTGTTATAACCCTTCCGAAGAGCTTACCACCAAACCAGGCATCCTTACTTTACAATTGGCAAATCACTGCGTTGTACATCCACAGTACGACCTATGGCTTGAGTCCCCATTTTTTACCGAACAAAGATTTGCAGGAGTAGAAGGCTTTACTGGCCTTTCAATGGAGTTTGGAGTCAAGAATCACTCCAAGATACATAACTTCCGATGAGAGCGGGAGCACGTTGTTGATTAATGTGGGAAGTCGAAAGGGTGAAGGCTTATATTTTATGGTAAATAACACCAGCTCCGTTTTGTCGAAGTTGGCTCGGAGGCCGCAAGTGGCAGCCCAGCGGCTGAGGTCAGCCAGTGACCTTTCCAAAATCTCAGCCACGAGTGAGGGATACCCAATAACATCAGGACCAAGTCATCGGCGTATACAACTACCTTAACCCATCTTCTACCGGTAATAGATTCCGTGTAGATAATTGCGTGAAATTTTGTATGGTTGGTATTAAAGGACTCCTTATCACCTTTACAAATTTTCAGACCGATAGGTCTTCCGGATGCACCAAGACAGACTGTTGCGAAAACGCAACGCTGGTTGAAACGCGTAATAATATAACTAACGCAGAGTTGTAGTTGGGTATTCTTTTGAATTCTCTTTATTAATATAGTTGTATTTTGTTAAGTTTACAATGTAATAGTTTTGCAATATTTAAAAAAAAAACATTATTTTTTCTTATTTCCTAAATCTGTATGGTATTCATCAAAACATTTTGGATGTAATCTCAAATTACATTTTTTACATTCATAAACAGTTTGTGAGTGACACATAGCACATCTTTTACGTTTGTTGCCTGGAGGTTTCCATACGACATGATCACGAACATTTATGCGAGGTAAATGGACTGGTCTCTCTGCTTCTTCGATGTCTGGTGAATCACTTATTTCATCAGAAACTTCTTCACAATATAAAAGTAAAGATTCTGCAATTTCAGTTTTAAAAGAAATTTGAGACATACGGCGAGTTCCTTCTGCCTTACAAATCAGGCAATGAATTTTCCATGCGTTAACAGTGGTACTACTCGTATTGACTGCATTAGTCCATAACGGCCACCACCATCTTTTTCCACGAATACCAACGCGATAGTTAGCTACGGCATTATCATGTAGGTCTACCCCTCCCATGTGTTGATTGTAGTCAGGAATAAGCCCAGGTTGTTCAACAGATACTTTTTTCTTCTCGGCTTTGCACCAACGTTGTGAGACAGCTAGTGGGTCGACAGACTTGAAATTAGAAATGACTGTTACTTCTGCATTATCTTGCCAACGAGCAACAAATAATTTATTATTTATCTCGGAGCAGTAGTCGTATTGGTGTTTTTTCAGTTTTTTTCCAGTGCTTAGCAATTTCTCTGCACCTCTAAGACGATTTGATCTTACAGTTCCTGTTGCTCTGAAACGTGTTTCACTCAACAAACAAAACAAATAGTATGACGAAAAAAAATTATCAAAATATATGGCATGGTTATCTGCATTTCGAACGTTTTCTAACAATGATAGAACAACAGAAGCGCCTAAGCCTACATTCTTGTCATAAGGTACACTCGATCCTCCATATGCTGCTACTGCATATATAACAAATAACCGCTGTCTGAACAAAGAGCCCAATACTTGAAACCAAATCGAATTGGTTTATTACGAATAAACATTTTGCGCGAATGTCGACCAAAATAGGGTATCATTTGTTCATCAATTGACAGAAACGTTTCAAAAACTCCAAACTGCATGTACTTACGATTCAGTGCATCAATAAGTGGACGAACTTTAGCAAATCTGTCTGTGGCATCAATGCCATAATTGTCCATTAGATGAAATATTCTTTTGATCAACTGGAAGTTATTACGTGATAAAGCTTGCTTTACTATAGGTATACCAAGTGTTTGCTGTGTACTCCAATAATGTTCAACGTGAGGTACTTTATGATAACCACTTAGTATCAAAATTCCGATGAAACGATATAGGTATCTGTTGTTTGCTAATATCCACTACGATATTATTTTGGTGAGCATACATATTCATATTCACGACCAGCATTTCCATTATTTCTTCGTCGAAGAACTGCAGAAACAATTCAAATGGTGTTTTACCACCTGAAAGACAAATTGTATGAGCCAAAAATTATCATAGGAATAAAATATTCAGACTCACTCATAGAATCAACAATATTTCTTTTTCAAGATTCCACACCTGATTCGTCAGGGGTCCAAATTTAAAATCAATTCGTTTGGTGTACCGAAATCTTTTTCTGCTGTGTACCTATTACCAAAATAAGACTTTATAGAGTTTATAGATAATACAATAAATCAGAGAAATGAAAAGGAAATTATAAAATAAGTTTTAAAGCTATTCGCTGCATACCACGGCATAAAATATCAGCACGAGAGTTACATTATTTCCTGGCGCTGTTGATTTAGTTCGAGAAAATCACGGAATTGCAGTCAAAACTGGAAGCAGTAGAAAATTATCTAACTCGAGCTATCTATACCAACACTTTATCAGCCTCTCATCATGCCCATACTATTATATGACGCAGAAGCTTAGACGCCGACAACACCCGATAAGACGGCAAATCGAACTTTTGATGGAAAGATTCTGCGGGGATCTTCGGAACTAGAAGCGTTAACCTTTCTTAATATGCAAAAATCATGAAAATCGGTTGCTAAACACCAAAAATCTCAAATCTCCTCGGAAAAAGTGCTGTAACTCGCTCACCTTTGCTGTGATTGTACACGTAATTGCAGAAGCGTCCATGTGAAACTGCGTTTGGTATTGGAGAAGTGCATAATTTATAATATTTTCCAACTACTCGTCTTTTGCTATGAATTTCAAAATTCCTTTTCAATGAAAAAGGTTTTCGACTGGCCAATAATTGGGGACAGAATGTAGTTAAAAGTGGTATGGGAGAGGAATGGCTGGAATGGAATCATATGAAAGGGAGCTGTAGCTGTGAATGCCACAATAAGTAATCATACACAGATACAGCTCAAGCAAATACATACTCACTTAATCAAATATACAATGGCAAGGCATGACATGCATACTCGTACATACGGGCGAGAGAAGGAAACATTTGCTGTGTTGAATATTAAATGCATCACCCATAGATTTGTAACCAAACACGGAGCAAGCAGCTTCTTCATTGGCTTCGTCCTTTCATTTATACATTTCGTTGGTAAGTTATCATTTGCAGTTTTGCTTCACTTTGTGGATATGCGTTGTTTCAATTTTAAACAAAATAAAAAGAAAACTATCGCTGCTATTTTGACTTCTTCTTTTGACGACTATATGCAGTTCCTTCAAGTGTGCATGCAGCTTTGACTATTTTTGATAAATATTCCAGTTATCATCACATGCAATGCAGGTACATACATACGTACATATATCACTGAGAATTGCTGCCTTATATGCAATATTCGATACTTGCGCAAATTTCGATGCTTGCAGCAGCTACATAGAGAGTTTCCAAAAGAGTTTAGAATTCAATTGCACAAACCAAATGTTTTAGGAATTGAAGTTTACGTAGCTCCATTACAAGCACACAATTTATTAAACTTAAATCTATATAACCTAATCCCTCTATATCAGGGTGGATGGGTTCCGCGTAGAAAAGGGAGTGTAGTCCTGTAACTCACCTGTTGGACTCCATATAACGCCTGATACAAATGATTTAAATTTAACTTTTTTCTTCAAAAAATTTTTCGAGCGAATATTAATAAAAATTAAAAAAATAAATATTAATAACTATGAATTCGATAAAACTGTGTTAATTGTATTTTTGGAGTTATTTAATTTTTGTTAATTTTGACGTTAGAAATGGCAGTAGGCAGAAATCAAAATTTTCGCCACCTGCTCTTCTTTGCTTTTCATCGAGCTCAAAAAGCTGCCGAAGCAGCCCAGGACATTTACGATGTGTATGGAGAAGATGTCATAAGCGAGTCTACAGCACGGAAATGGTTTGCAAAATTCAAAAATGGCGACTTTGACGTCGATGACAAATCTCGTAGCGAAAGGCCTTCTGAATTCTATTGAAAGAGAACGTCGCCAAACCAGTCGTGAATTTTCGGAAGAAATGAACTGCAATTAGGATAAAACGATTCTCAGATCATCTGTATTAAATGGGGTCTACTGAAGAATTGGGAGCATGGAAAAATAAACATGGAAAGTCGCCTTCAAATTGCGTCTCAGCATCTCGCCCGCCACCGAGCTACACGCGGTCATAAACAGCGCCAAAGCAGAGAGACAAGTCGGACCTTCATCCAAAAAAGATCATGGCATGTGTTTGATGGCACTGGAAGGGCATGGTGCACTGGAAACAACATTGTCAAACCGTACTCATTCACGACAACGCCAAGTCCCATGTTGCACAAGTCGTCAAAGCTGCACTCCAAGAGCGCGAATGGGAGATCTTTCTGCATCCACCGTATTCTCCGGACCTTGCACCGACCGATTACTATCTCGCCCGCTTCCTGTCAAACCATATGAAGGGCGTTACCTTCGATAACAAAGAGGTCCTTAAAAACTGTTATTGTCTTATTTGACATCAGACCAGGCGATTTTTGGCGAGAGGTAGGAAGAAGTTGTAAACAGCAACGTCGAACATATAATTGATTAAGTTATTGATATAATTATTGTTTTTGTTGAAATAAAAGTCTTCGGTAAAAACGCTACGAACTTATTCTCCAACCCAAATAAGATTTTTTTACCTTTCGGTACATACACATATTTATCACGATGGAGAGAATAATGAGATGACGCCTATCGTGATCCCGGATTGGACGATAACTTTTTCTACTGTTTGATGTTCCATGTCCGGAGATTCGTGCACTGCCTAATGGTGGTCACGCACCAATTATTCGACTACGACGGTCGCCACTGAAAATTGAACTAACTCCAGACTGGCACTAACCCTTTTAGGGAGATGCCAGTCTCGCTCCATCCATAGCAATGGCTTCTAACTACCAGCAATTGCTGTTACTACAAGACCTTTTAAGTTCGTTTTCAACAGATTTTTTGTTTCGAAAGCTGTCAAGGTTTGAGCTCGTTTAGCAGATTTTAACTAAGAAACAGTTAAGTTACGAGCTCGCCGATTCCTTTTGTTTTTATGGCAAACTCCTTTTATTGAAATATTTTACCTATCACGCATTGATAATTTCAAATTAAGCAAACTATTTTATTTTCTTTAAATAGGCAGTGCTGTTATCTTGCTATTATTCATTCGTTACAACTGCTGCTGTTCGCGGTCATCGCTGTTCGTTTCCTCTGCTAATTTGTGGGTATCTTCGAAAAAATTAGTCGCAGAAGAGGTAGTATGCAGCCAGTGCATTTATGAGACCGACCCAATCCTTACTACTTGGCTTATATCCATATCGTAATATTCTATGCCCTGCTTTAACTCTATGCGCAAGCCTCTGTCCCTTTTTTGCGTAAGTACGTAAAAAATTGCAATTTCATTTTTCAGCAAAGCTTTGACCTTTATATTTTTTAATTTTGTTCGCTGCTTTGTGTGTGTCAGATCATATACAGGGTGGTTCCAGAAAACCACAGATTCTTTATATATGTAAATGAAACATAGCAAAATTTGTCGTAATAATTTTTTTCCATTGTTTTTAGTCTGTGGCATTTATCTGTGAGACACAATATCTGCTAAGTGCCCACCACGTCTCCCCTGGCAATACAGGAGGCGCACATCATCATTTATAATGGACTTATTCGCTAAGACTACAAGACTACACTCAAAAGATTCAGCAACTTTAAAAAAAAATTTCAAACCGTATGTCGTTTTCTAGCTCATTCAGTTTGGTAATATGCATTGTTCCAGTTTATCGTGTTTCCGAATTCAAAATTTTTTTCGTTGGGGTGCTGCATATATCCTTTCATGTGGAAAAAATATTCTGCATTCGAATATGTGTTTGAAGCACTTTTACGCGTTATACAACTGATTCAAAAAATTGCTATAAAATACTGCATCCCCCTCAAATCACCCTGCGTACACATACATATTAGGGTGATCCACTAAGCGTGTATTTCCTTACTCGTACAGAATATAGTACACTTTATATAAACAAACTGTAAATACTAAGTTTGGTATTCATTTCATTTTCCAGTGTTACCATATTGTTTTCAAAAAAAACCTCATTCCGCAAACCCAAAACAAAATCCTTTCCATCCTTACTCCCGCACAATAGTCAGCGCATTATTTACATTGTGCCAGTGCAGTCTGCAAGAGGAAGCGGGCGACCGCGGTAATAGCGCAGATACACCAAATTTAGCGAAGTCATCAACCATCTGTGCGATCCTTCTGGCAGAAAAATGTGAAACACAGATGGCGCTCCAAGCAGTAAGAAGGCGTTGTTCCTGAGCCACGGCAAGCGGGCATTCCCTTTATTTGGGACTGATAGCAGCAGGCTAATCACCTACCCTCTCAGAAATCAAATAGATTAACGTAAGCAACGCAAGACAAGAGTCTTGTCGAGGCCTTACGCTCCCGAGAAGAGTGAACAAGGAAAAGTGCAAAAATATACTCATAATAATTTAATTTTATCAATCCAATGTGAAACTGAAGAAAAAGCTTCCAAATTAAGATACCTTACTTGATGCTGGAGGAAATTAAATCAATAATTTAAATGGGAAGGTCATCATTTCACAACTATAATAAAGGGGCAGCCATAAAATTAACATGCAATTAACAACTCGCTTCATCAGGTGCTATGTATGGTCAGTACTATTGCATGCAAGGAAGGTATGGATCCTTAAAATAGCAGATATGAATGGGATAGCCTTTGAAACGTGGATACACAGACGTTTCCAACAGGGAAATTCTTCGCCAATTGAACCGATGTAGGCAGCTTCTTATGACGGTGAAACGAAAAAAGACGACTTATCAAGGGTATATTCTACGAAACGAACGTCTTCCACGATCCTATCCTAGAAGCGAAAATCGGAGGAAAACGTGAGAATGAGAAGAAGCAGATATCATGGCTGCGAAATATTAGGCACTGGGCGGGAATCGGCAATATCAGAGAGTTAAGGAATGTGGCAGAGGCAGAGAAGTTTTCAGCGAAATACATCCAATATTTTTTTATACCCCGATATGCTAAAGACTTCAACTTAAATTCAAAGTTTAAATACCAAAAAAACTGTTTGGAATAAAATGGAGTTATTAATAAACCTCCCTTTTCACAAAACCACGTAGTTATGGGCAATTTTGAACCCCAAAACCATGCTCAGCGCACAAACTTAGTAAATCTGTGTAATTCATTATTAGTGACTTTATAATGAATTTTCCAAAAACACGATTTTACCCCAATGCCAATATTCATCGGCATTGCGACACCATTTCAATTTAACATAAAAAAATGCGTATCTCTTATTTTACAATCCCGACTAGAATTTTTGGTAAGGCGGTGATTAGGCGCAAATAAAGCCTACGCAAATAAAGCAGACCGCATTCCAAATTTGCGCCTCATAAGGCAGCCAAACTAGGCCCAAGTCCCGAAAGGTATCGCCACACATCTGCCTCATTAGGCGCAGGTTCGAAAAACCGAACTTCGGTAATACTCCGGATGCCCTTCTACAAATCAGTTAGGGATCCCAATTTATGCCTAAGTGAGACACTGCCACAGATTTTCGTGACCACAACCAAATTTGGCATTGTTCTGGCATGCCAATCTTTGCCTTGCCTAACGTGGGCCTGGCATGCCTCACTGTAATTCTAGTCGGGATATGGAACATATCTGGGGATGTGGTAATAAATTTTCAGTACTTCAACTTCTAGTGGCCCACCCTAATATGCATATGTATGTGTACGTGCACCTACATACACATTTATGCATTTATGTATTCGTACATGGTTGTATTGAGAATTTTCTTTTTTGTATTTGCGAGAAAAAAATTCAGGCAGTTTTCCGCGATAGTTAAATGTTGGAAGCAAAAGCTCGGCAATTAGCGCTTTATGTGGCTCATATCTGCGATGGTATAGTTAGTACAGCAAATGGATTATAAAGTTATTTTTATAATTTTGAGTATAAAACTTTAATATTGTAAAAGTTAATAGGCGTTGTGAAACTTTCTGCAAATGTACGTTTAAATAGCAAAATTTCATAATTTTAATAAAAAATATGGGCCAGCAATCGTCTGGTATATTTTAAAATGCAGTACAAAGCAAAAGAAAAAGTTTTGTGAACGAATAGGTCAATAGGAATTCAGACAGTTGACTTGCGTTTAAATGTAATCTTCTGTAGAAAGATTAATACGAATTTACAGTGCAAATTTCATGAAACTATTTTAAGAAAACTACCTACGCTGAATCGTATTTCGATTCTACGGAGAATCTAAGTATTTATATCGACATACGAGGGGTGTCTTTTATACGTCGGGATTTGGCAACCCTGGTGTTGCAATCTGGCAACTGACAGCTGTGTCCCAAAGTTTTGACATTTTTTGGCTTTTACGTACTCAGAACGTTTTGAAATACCAGCGCTATTTGTGTTGTTTACAGTAACTTAAAAGATTCATCTCGGTCCAAAAATGGAATTAAATCGTGAACATTTTCGTGCGACTATTTTTTACAACTTTCGACGTGGATTAACTCAGCAACATTGCATGGATGACCTTAATTAATTTTTTGGTGATGAAGCTCCATCAAGGACTAATGTTTATCGATGGTATGGTGAATTCAATCGTGGTCGTAGTTCACTCCAAGACGAATTTCGTGAAGGTCGTCCAAAATCAGTTGTTGTTCCGAAAACCATTGATGCTGTGCGCGAACTGATATTGCAAGATCGTCATGTGACCTATCGTGAGATTGAGACAATCTTAGGCATTAGTGGGACCAGCATACATTCAATATTGCATAAACATTTGACTGTCAAAAAATTTGTTCGCGTTGGATCCCACACAATTTGTCAATCGCTCAAAAAAAGGCTCGTGTCGATTGGTCGAAGGAAATGCTCAAAAAATACAATCGCGGGGCTTCGAAACACGTCTATGACATCGTGACAGGTGAAGAATCATGGATTTACGCGTATGAGCCCGAAAGTAAACAGCAGTCGACTGTATGAGTGTTTCAAGATGAGCCAAATCCAAAAAAAGTTGTTCGCGCACGAAGCTCTTCCAAGCAAATGGTCGCCTGTTTTTTCGGAAAAACTGGACATGTCGCAACCGTACCACTAGAACAACGCAGAACAGTAAATTCTGAGTGCTACACAACGATTTGTTTGCCAGTTGTCTTCCAAGAAATTAGGAAAACCAATCGCCGAAGACGGATCACTTTTCACCAGAACAATGCGAGCTCTCACATATCGGCTCAAACAACTGCATTTTTCAGCCCCCAAAACATCGAACTAAAGGGTCATCCACCGTATAGTCCTGACTTGGCACCGAATGACTTCTTTTTATTCCCGTACGTAAAAAACAAACTGAGAGGTCAATGTTTTTCGACACCTGAAGAAGCGGTTGCGGCATTCAGAATGCATGTTTTGGAGGTACCTCATTCAGAGTTGCAAAAGTGCTTCGACAATTGGTTCAAACGCATGCAAAAGTGTATAGATCTTCATGGAGAATATTTTGAAAAACAATAAAGTGATTTTCGATGATTAAAATTTGTTTTTGTTCTCCAATCCCGAAATATAAAAGACACCACTCGTATAACAAAAAATAAATAAATACTTTAAACCATTTCATAAACTCTATTAGAAATGATAATTACACTTTGAAATGTTTGAAACTGTCCAAAATTTAGGCTTTAAAAACTACACCGTGGATGAGCTGGCCAGAAAATATACGGAATAATTTTTTCTGGTTTCTCCAAACTATTTTAGATAGACTCAGATTAAATGGCGAATGGATCATAGAAATACGAGGTGTATTTAAAAAGTATCGCGAATTTTGTGTTTTTTCAAAAATTATTTACTTATTCATTAATATCTATTTTGTCCCCTCCAAAGTAATCCCCAACGTTCTTGCCAATCTTCGAAGCACTTCAAAAAATCATTTCTTTTATCTTGTTGAGCTCCTCCTTCGATGCCGTCTTTATCTCGTCAATCGTAGCGTAGCGTCGTCTTGGCGTTTCTGGCGGATTGCTTCGCGCAAATCACGCAGATAATATTCCTTATTGACCGTTTTACCTTGTGCCAAGAACTCATGGTCTTTTATGCTCTCTACTCATCACAGTACCTCATCCAGGCCCAGTTCCATTACTAAACTCAGGATAGAGCTGGGTTGGATTGAGCGTATGTGCCTATCTTCTGCTTGCAATTGGCCAAGATGTCTCAACCTTCTCCGCGCCTTAGCGCTACATTCCAGGAGAAGGCGCATTGGAGTTCCCTGAGATTGGTCGCAGAAATGTACAGGAGTCAGTAGAGCAAATCTCGATCATGTGCATACGACTACGCAGTGTGCAGTGGTCTATGAGAATGCCCGTGAACATTCGCAGTTTATGCTTGGCGAAGGTTATGAGTTTTTTAAACCACTTTTGGTTGTACCCTCCCAGTAAGGATTGCGACTGGCGCAGCCCCATATTTTGGTGCCAGCAAACCTTCCTTGGCCCTGGCTCTTCACTTCTACAGCAAGTAAGAGCTCGGGTCCTATTAAAGGCGAGGCTCCAGCCTCTCTCACCAATGCGTTTGCTATTTCGTTCCTAATGATAGCCTGTGGCCTGGAACCCAAATTAGCTGGATGCGATTGTGCGTTATTAGTAGATTCAGTTTTTCCATACATTCAATGACCAATGAGAGCTTGATCTCATAGGACAATAGGGCCTTGAGTACTACCTGACTGTTGCTCAGAATAGCAGTTCGCTCATTCCGAAAATTTCTGTCTAAGTTTATCTTTGCACATGGCGTAATTAAACATCTCGGCTCTGAAGATGCTTAGAAAACTATGCATCGGTACAGAGCGCTTGGTTCTGGGGCCGTAAATTTCAGCACCTATGCCTTCTGAGACCTTCAAGCCGTCTGTGTGCCAGTGCAGAGTACACTTCTGGATTTTCCTCTCAAATGCAGGTCTACTTCAGTTTAAATTACCTTTAATTCTAAACTTCTTTTCTAATTTGATGAGAAGTTGCAGCCTCAGCAATTCCATGTATTCAGATGACATCACTTCTCCTCTCCGGAAACTTACCCTGGCACGGTACACATGGCTCATGCATACGCATGCTAGACGCTCATAATTAGTTAGATCTGCCCACACCACAGAGAGGCTACAGCCACAAGATTTTCCTGCTAGACGTTTGCAGAAAATCGTATATCTTTCAAAACTGTCACTTGAAGTATGTTCAAATTCATAGCGGAACTAAGGGCAGGTGCAAGTTTCAGACTTTGTCACACTGTGGTATTTTAAGCCTTAAAAGAAAATAAAATAAAAAATAATTGTACAAAGGCTCCTAGCTGATTTGATCGGCTTTTTGCTTCTAGAAATATCTCCGTAAAATAATTATTTTTTCCATCTCAAAATAACTTTGAAGTTTAGCCACAGGCAGTAATGCCTACGAGGACCAATTCGATTTTTGTTTGCGGCATTAAGAATCAAGACGCAAAGATGGACTTTGCATTTACAAGCTTGTAAGGGAGGTAAGTCAAAAGACAACTGAAGCATCTCCTGTTTAATAGCCCAGGCACTCTACAGAATGTGAATTAGCTTGGTTCTTGGTTCTACGTTCTTATCCCCATTGGGGACATTGCGGACAAGAGGAGCAATCTACTGAAACTCGCGATAGAGTGAATCGCAACTTAGATCTAAAGTAAACATCAGCGAACCATTTCAGTCTACATAATATCGGTGTTCATGAGCTAGTTCTACTTAATTAATTAATAAGTGTGTAACTATTACATGATAGGTTAATTAAGTTTTTAATTATTATTAGATAGAAATGGTCGAAATAAATCTCGAAGGTTTGGAAATATTTTGAAATAAAATAATATTTTTCAATATCCCGACGCTGGCTTCATTTCAACGCCCTTTTTAACTTACGTTTTGATGTAAATTCAAACAATTCTTTTCGTTCTTCCTTTTTTGCATTGACTCTTTTCGTGCTATATTTAGTTTTGTATCATCAACATCAGCAATATTTCTTGCATATCAGTAGTAAGTTAACTTCTTATAAAAGCGAGGAAGTGTGGCCAGCTACGTCTTAAGTATATATGTATATATTTATGCATATGTATAAACATAAATATTAACAAACACAAATATATCTACGCATGTAGGTATGCGCCTCCATGCCTACTTAAGACCAATGAGCACATACTTACACATAGCGTGCGTAGGGGCGTATACGTAACATTTTTGATAAAGTGTTACCAGTTTTGATGCAAATTGAAGTAGAAGGCAAGAAAAGCATTACACCAACTATTATAAATATTATTATGCATACCAACAACAAAATGCCAGCAATAATAACAATAACAGCTGTGGGAAAAGCAAGTGATTGCTTATACATATGTATGTTTATATGTATCGGGTGGTTTTTTATGGGTTAGGAAAGAATTTATTTTATTCTAATCTGGTAGATAGGTTAGGCTAGGTTAAGTTAGACAGGTTGCTTGTCTAAGACAAGACATTGTGATACCTGCATTTGATTTCCATTCCCTAACTGAGTAGCTTAAACCACTTAGATATTTTTAAGAAGGTAGGTTAGGTTAGGTTGGTATGGTTGCCCAGGGAATGAGCACACTTGGACGAAGAAAGATTCGTCCTTTGTGATACCATTATGAAGGAGGTGAGGTGAAAGGGAAAGACCGATGGGATGAAGGGAGAGGGCGGGGAGAGGTGGTGCTGGGATGGTTAGGAGCGTGCGGATTACGAACGATGACTATGTTTGCGTCAACCGCTTTGTGCTACTGATGAAATTCATCAGATTTTTAATGTCAGCTATATCAGCAGGCGTGTAAAGAAGTAAGGGCCAAGATGCCTGAATCTAAGTCCCGCCAGAGCAGGGCAGCTAAGGAGAAGGTGCTGAGATGATTCCACCTCATCCTCCATACATCCAGCGCAAAAAGGACTCGAGATGATTCCAGGTCTCACAGAGAGAACCCACTAGATTAAAGAGCTGATATTTTGTCAGCCTCAGAAGCTCGCCCGAGCGCCTCCGGTCCACACGTGGCCAGAAGGATTTCGCGACCTTACACGTTTGTGTACTTGCCCAGCGCCCGCTGAGCTGGCGAGATGCCCAGCTTTCCAGGAGCAGACCGCAGGTAGTCAGGAGGATCCCGATTCTCTCCCTTCGCGGGGAAATCACCTCACATGTCCCTTGTCTGGCCACCTCATCCGCCTCACAGTTTCCCGCAATGTCGCTGTGACCAGGAACCCAGATGAGGCTGGTATCAAAGAATTCGGGCGCAGTCGAAAGTGAGGTCAAGCATTCCTTGACCAATTTCGAACGCACCGTCATAGACCCGAGGGCCCTTATTGCCGCTTGACTGTCGGAGTAAATATTTACTTTCTTGACTGTTAGTACGCATTTGAGCAGCCAATCAGCTGCCTCCTTGATTGCGGCTACCACTGCTTGGAATACACTGCAGTGGTCCGGAAACCTGAATTTGAGTCTGATGGAGAGCTCTTCGCAAAAGACTCCTCCGCCAACCTTTCCTTCCATCCGTGAACAAGTTCACCAGGCCCTGCCCCCAAGTGTAGCCCTCCGTCCACTCTTCCCTTGACGGAATATGAGTGGAGAATGTTCCGGTTGAACTAAACGAGGGTACACACTGATCTGTTGACAGAAGATGAACTCGAAGTTTCTAAGAATGCTTGAGTGCCCATAAGTGAGGTTGAGCTTATAGCTCCAGCCCCTCAGTCTGATTGCGGTACGTGTAGCGGCAATTCTGCCTGCGATGTCTACGGGTACCACATTTAACATTGCGTTAAGCGCCAGAGTACGACTCGTGTCGAAGCGCCCCACTGATTCCAATGAGTGCCGACCTCTGAACTCTCTCCAGCTTCTTCACTAATGTCGTCTTCTATAGTGAGTTCCACCAGATTATGACTCTATATAGCTTTCTGTCAAGCATAATACCAAGGTACTTCACCATGTCAGAAAGCATCAGAGAAGCAACCACCCACCCCCCCCCCCCCCCTAGTGAGGGAAGTTGAGCTCTGGGTATTTTATATTTCCTCGTAAATAGTACGAGCTCCATCTTAAGAGGATTCACTGGCAGGCCGCACTCCGTTGCCCATCTAACAACTGCGTTCAGATATTCCTGCATCAAGTTTTACAGAGTATCCACAAATTTTCCTCTAACAATTAGTGCCACGTCATCCGCGTAGGCAATTACCCTGCAGCCCCCCTTCCCCAGCTTCTCCAACAGGTTATTTAAAACAACAACCCAGAGGAATGGTGAGAGAACTCCACCTTGCGGAGTGCCTCTACTCACCTGTCGGTAGATGGAAATACCGTCCCACTCTGCCGCGAG